>UESW01005059.1:225249-394474 GCA_900491605.1 Calamus simplicifolius
TTATTGCATCACTAATGCGTCGCTATTTAACATATTTAATTCTTTTAAAAATATTGCGACGCACTGTGTTGCATCGCAATATTTTTTTTCTGATATTTATATTTTATAAAAAATTAATTTAAAAATATTGCGATGCATTATTTGCGTCGCTAAATAAAAAATTAATTTTTTTAATTTTCTGGTTAATTGAGTCGCTAATGCGTCGCTAAGGCGTTGCAATATTTTATTGTCACGGAGGCATCGCAAAGTGGTCGCAATTTAGCGATGCATAATTGCGTCGCTATTTCAGTATTTTCTTGTAGTGCCAGGCTGAGTTTCAGATGACTGATTCAATGCAGATTGAGAACAGGGACCACAACCCTTTCTCTATTCTGGGTTCTGAAAAAGGGACTGAGTGCCCGAAGATTCGCAAGGACTCGAATCCGGGCCCATTTAAGAGGGCTCAACCTATGGAGCCTAGGTCGCATAGAGTAGTCTCCAAGTCCACTAAAGCAAAAGGAAAGGCCTCCATTGCTACTAAAGGAAATGCGCTAACACCCTTCACTTTTTCAGCTTCATTAGACTCAGCTCGGGGGTCTGGTGCCCTGTCTGGTTCGGAAACCAAGAAGTCATGCTGCATGGTAGGGCCTGACTCGGGGATTTCTTCAAGGACCACTCATCAGGAGCTGTTGGAGGGACATATCCATGAGTCTTTTGTCTTTCAGCTTTAGTAGGCCATTCAGAAAGTTGATACTGTTGAGATGATAGATTCTTCCCAGTCAAAGGATTGCAGTGGGAAGGAACCAGAGGAGGGTACCCCTCCAACCAGCTATCATTCTGACGAGGAGATGACAGGGCATAAGGTTGGGTCCCCTCCACTCAAGTATCACGATGAAGACACTTATTTGGAATGTGAGAGGAGCCCTGAAACCATCATTTCACTCCTCTTTTGGGAGGCTTCTGCAGCTTCATAGTTTTGACATTGTGTCTTGCTGGAAACTCGTTTATCTGGGGCTAGTTTGGCTTGCTTTCAGAGATTGATTTTCAAATCTTGGGTTTCTTATGCAGTTGAGTCTGTTGGTCTTTCTGGTGGCATTCTGGTGCTCTGGAGAAACAATAGAATTAGAGTTGATGCCTTTCATTGCTGCGGTCAGCAAGTTGCTGTTGTCATTTCCGAAGGGACCTTTGTCATTTGGCTCCTATCGGGTGTTTATACTAGTACTGACTTTCGGGAATGTTGGATCTCTAGAATGAGATTCAATCTGTTGGCCCAGATGGCAACCCAAGAGGGGGGGGGATGAATTAGGTTCTAAAAAAATTTAGCCTTTTAAAAAACTATATGCTTTGGAGTAAATAGTATTAAGTGCAGGATAAGTATTAAGCACAAATAAAGAGATAGAGTGAGAGAGTTAAAACACGGCAATACAAGGATTTTATAGTGGTTCGGTGTATCCAACACCTACATCCACTCCCAAGTACCACTTGGGTCCACACTATAATCTACTTGATTACAGCCGAGTTGTTTTACAAGCTCACAACTCAAAACTTATTGTTTCCCCCGGGATTACAACGAACCCAGCTGGTTTTCCGGGCTCACCAGCACAAAACCCAAATCACAAGCTATCCTTAGCTTGTCCTCGAGGTAAACTACCTCAACTAATTCAATCCCTTGATTGAACTAGTAAACAGTAAATGAGAATAGAGTTTAAGATACAAGAAAGCTCCTCAAATGAGCAAATAGGCAATAAACTAAACAAGGATTAGAAAAGCCTGTTTGAAGATCTTTGAATGTGCGCTTTTCTTCTTTTTTCTTTCCTCTTCTTCTTGGAAAGGTTGAATCAGTGCCTCAGCTCAGATTCTTCAAAAACTTGCAGTTGAGAAGATGAAAAATCAGGGCTTTTGCTTCTAATTTCTTCACTTAGGAAATCCTTCGATTTTGAGCTTGAATGCCTTGGATTTCTCTTTTAGCTTTTCTGGAGTTGATGGATTTGAACTTTGACTCTTTCCTTTTTGATTTCTTGCTCAAGACTCTCAAATTTTCAATCTATTTTCTCTTAAATTTTCGTCCCGTTTTCAAACGATGGTACCCTTTTTATAGATCCCTTAATCACGTTTTAGGAGGGAAAACTAGCCGTTGGAGACGTTTGGATTCTTCTACACACAAAGAAAATAGCTGTTAGAAGTTAGGTGAAAAGAAATCTTACCGTTGGAGTATTTCTGACAGATAAAAATCTGTTCCTGATAGGTTGGAGTCGGCTCCAACTTTTCAGGTGTCGGCTTCCAAATCGGGTATTCAAAAATAGTAAAGAAAAAGTTGTTGGGGAGTCGGCTCCAAAAAGGTAAGTGTCGGCTCGTCGCTTTCGGGAGTCGGCTCCGAAAATTGTAAGTGTCGGCTCCAGAATAGTCCATAAAACATGCTTCTGTTTCTAGGTTAGAGTCGGCTCCGAAACTCAGGTGTCGGCTCTGAAATATCAGGTGTCGGCTCCCGAATTCTAGGTGTCGGCTCCGAAAAGTGAAACAGAATGCACATTCTGTATCTCAGGTTGGAGTCGGCTCCGAGACCTGGGTGTCAACTCCGGACCGTGCCAAAATCTCAGAAACTTTCTGATACGCCTTGGGGTCGGCTCCTTACCATTTGGGTGTCGACTCCAGGCTCTGAACTTTGAATTTTTTTTTTCAATCTTGAATCAAAACATGTTTCTTTATCCTTTTGATTGATCAAATTTTTACGCCCTGTAACACTTGTTAAATTTATTAGTAACAAGATGAATATACTTATATCTTTTATTAATCATCAAAATCAATAATTGGGTCAATAATAGAATTAGAGTTGATGCAGTTGAGTCTGTCGGTTTTTCTGGTGGCATTCTGGTGCTCTGGAGAAACAATAGAATTAGAGTTGATGCCTTTCATTGCTGCGGTCAGCAAGTTGCTGTTGTCATTTCTGAAGGGACCTTTGTCATTTGGCTCCTATCGGGTGTTTATACTAGTACTGACTTTCGGGAACGTTGGATGCTCTAGAATGAGATTCAATCTTTGCTTGCTCAGGAATTTCCTCTCTTATTGCAGGCAACTTCAATTGCATTGTGGGGGTCTATGAGAAGAAAAGGGGAAGGCATTTTGCTGGATCTGCGAGCATAGCTGAGTTTAGGACTTTCATTTCTACTGCTGGCCTATTAGATCTAGGGTTTTAGGGTTCCTAATTTACTTGGTGCAACAATCGGTAGGGATCTGCTAAAGTCTGGGAAAGGCTGGATAGGGCTATGGCCACTTCTAATTGGCTTCAGCTTTACCCTTCTGCCACCGTCACTCATTTATCCTGCATTGCCTTTGACCACTGCCCTATTCTTATATCTACTAATGCGGCTTTTTAGCGGAGTTGGCAGTTTAGATTTGAGAAGTTCTAGACATCTTATTCTTCTGCTAGGATTATCATTTCTGAGGTGTGGCGACTGCCTATCAGAGGGAGTGCTATCTACAGGTTATCTAGGCATCTAGCTCTTGCTAGACGCAGGCTCTCCAAATGGAATCGATGGGAGATGGGGGACATTGTGAGCCAAGTTGAGCAAATTGAATCTATTATTGCTACTCTCCATGCCAAAGAGGATTAGGAGGGATTTCTTAATAATTCTGATCTTTCGTCCCTTCACTCCAGTTTGGCGCTCTACCATTCCCTTCTCTTGCAGTAGGAGATTTTTTGGCAGCAAAGATCCCGGATCTAGTAGATTAAAGAAGGGGACTATAATACTAGATTCTTTCACCAGGCCACACTTAAATGTTAAGCGGTGAACCGTATCAGGCGTTTAGCTGATGATGAGGGATACTTTTAGGAGGATGTCCAGGTGATTAGGGATCAGCTTCTTCATTTCTTTTAGTCTAGATGGACTGAGCAAACTGGTGATGGGTTTTCTGTCTACCATGTTTTGATCCCTAACAGTGTCTTCGATACAGAGAACGACCTTCTTATTCGGCCCATTTTGGTAGAGGACATTCGATGGCTTTATGGGATCTTAGAGCGGATAAGGCCCCTAGGCCTAACGGGTTTCCATCTTTATTCTTCCGCCACTATTGGGATATTCTGGGTCAGATGTTGTGCAGGCTATTTAGCTTGTTTTTCAGTCAAAAACTATTCCCTCTGAGTGAAATCGGACTTTTGTAACCCTGGTGCCTAAATGCCCTGATACTTTCATTTTCCAGCACTATTGGCCTATTAGCCTCTGCACTATCTTATATAAGATATGCGCATGACTCTTGGTCTTTCGGTTGTGAACGATGATCCCTCATCTCATTTCTTCGGAGCAAGAGGCTTTCTTTAGAGGGCGTAGCATCACTGATAATGCCCTGTTAGCTCAGAAATTCATGCATGATCTTCAGAGAGCCTTTGATCGTCAGCGTCTCATGGTCGTTAAGCTGGACATGGAGAGAGCTTACGATAGAGTGAGCTGGGCTTTTCTATGCCATATTCTTGATAAGTTTGGGTTCGAGGAGCTCTTTATTGACTAGATCATGGCCTGTGTTTATCGACCATCCTTTTCTATCCTTATTAATGGTGGCCAGACTGATTACTTTCACTCTGAGGTGGGTTGAGACATGGATGTCCTCTTTCCTCATTTTTGTTCATCCTCTCTGCTGATGCTTTATCTCGGGCACTATCTCAAGCTCAGTAGGGCTCTTGTTTGGTTCCCTACAGCACGGGCCCCCAGGAGCCCTCGCTTTCTCACCTACTGTTTGCTGATGATTGCATTCTCCTGGGCAAGACTTCAATCTGCAATGCTACCACTTTTGCCACTATACTTCAGTCTTACTGTTGGGCCTTGGGACACAAAGTTAATCTGAGTAAATTCTTGATCTGCTTCAGTCCCTTGATGACTTCTACATTAAAGGGATCTATTACACAAATCATGGGTATCTCGGTTCAGGCAGACCGACTATCCTATCTTGGGATTCATATAACGGAGAGATGGCCATGGAGTTCTAACTTCAGTGACCTTGAGAGGCATGTCTGTGATTGTTTGGATGGGTGGCAAGTTACTGGCTATCTATGATGGCAAGGATTACTTTTTTACGATCGATGCTTTCTTCTCTTCCTCTCTATCTTTTATCTAATGCTGCTATTCCATTGACTTGCTTGAGGAAGATTGAGAGATACTTCAGGGACTTTCTCTAGGCCTCGATGCAGGATGGATATGGTACTCACCTAGTGGCTTAGGACATTGTCTATTTACAAATCACTGAGGGGGGGCTTGAGATTCAATCCCTCACTGTTAGGAGAAAGGCTTTGATTGTTAGGCATACCATGCGGTTTTTGCTTAATCTGCACTGTATGTGAAGCTCTTTCATGCGTGCCAAATACGGAGACTGAATTTCTTCCACTCATCCTCAGTCTATTCAAGGGCAGTTCTTCTTTTGGAAAGAGGTCTATCGGCATGTTCCGGGTATTCTGAACAACATTTCATGGCTGATTGGTGATGGAGCCTTAGTGGATGTTGTTTAGGATACGTGGATTGTAGACCTTCCTCTGTTTCGATGGCCTACCTTTGTCAGCACTGCCATTTCAAGTGAAATGAGAGTCTCTGATTTAATTATTTAGGACCATTCTGCTTGGTATACCCCTTTGCTATCCAGTCTCTTCGGGAAAGAGCTCTATCGTCGCATTCTATCTATTCCTCTCACTTCGGGTCATACCTTTGATATTAGGGTTTGGAGGAGATCCTATTTGGCTCGTGCTCCTATTAGGAACCTCCTGAGGATGTGTAGGCCACAGTTCCAGCAGTCGATGGATGTGGCATGGATCTAATATCTTTCCATTCATCCTAGGATTCAGCTATTTGTTTGGAAGCTTGCACGGAACTGTCTTCCTACCTGCTCCCTACTCTCTAGGTGTGGTTTGAACATCCAGCCTACTTGCCATTATGTGGCCTTGAGGAGGAGTCGGTTGACTATGCTATCTTCACCTACTCCAGAGCTAGATAGATGTGGCAGATTTTAGGTGACCACCTGGGTTGATGGTACTTTTGCTCACCGCATCTCCTTTCTTGGTTTGATCAGGCAGGATTTGAAGAGGGGCATCAACCAGAAGGGTACCACAAGGGCTTATATAGCTTATCAGATTTGGTTATCCCGGAACTGGCTTATGTTCACTGATGAGATGGCTCCTTTCCATAGGATCGTCAGGACAGCCTTCTCCTTATCTGCGGAGTTTACTTTCCATTATACAGTTCTTGATTCTGATAGCCCTGGCCTCTGGAGCTCCCATGCTGCCTTGGCAGCACACCGGCAATGATCTTTATTTCTTGGAAGCCTCCACCTCTAGGGTTTGTCAAAATCAACTTTGATGGGAGTATTCGTGGTAGATCCGTTGGATCAGCTTTTGTGATACAAGAGACGAATGGTGCATTGTTGGCAGCTGGTGGTTTTGGCCTTCTTGACTCCTCGATGCCTCTTGCTGAGCTGTCTGCCGCTTGGGCTGGTATCTCCTGTGCCATTCGTAGTCTGGGCACCCGTTGTATTATCATTGAGGAGGATTCTATTACTGTTATATGCTGGCTCGACAGGACCCCTGTAACTGCTTGCCATCCAACCCCTTGATTTACGATATTCGATATATTTTTTAGGGAGTTCATAGCATCCAGATTTGGCATATTTATAAGGAAGCTAACTCTGCGGCAGATTGGATTGCCGCTAGGATGGCCTACCACTTTGGATTTTGGAGCTGGAAGTAGGAAGAACCATGCCCTCCTATTCTAATCCAAATTTTATATTCTAATATATCGGCTCGACTCATCCTAGATTGGTGTATCGCTCATCCAAAATATAAAAAAAAAACTCCTTTTAGGGAGCGATCCAAGCATTGGATTGGGTTGGCCATGAGCTTCCAAAATTCAATGAAGAGGTCTGATTTATCAATTCAGCATTTTGAAGGCACAGAAAAATAATTCAGCAGCGGGGTTTGTGGTATTTTAGATCTTTGTTTTTCTTCCCCAAACCTTAGATTGAATTGAAAATTCTTTTTACTTCAATCCAAACAATACAATCTCATATTTTGGTCTACCATTTGGTGCTCCAATCTTTTGATTTGCAGGTTGTAAGTAACCTAAATCCTCCAACATGGTGCTCCAATCTTTTGATGTGCGAGTTGTAAGTAACCTAAATCCTCCAACATGTTGATAAGTAACCTAAATCCTCCAACATTGCATAAAGCTAAAACTTTGAAGTTTTACGCAAAATTCATCCTGATTATCAAGCTTTTAGTTATTATACTTTAGTCCTTTATAGTACACTTCTACCATTTAATTGCATGAGATTTGATGAAATAACTAGCATACCACCTTAGCATGAACATAAAAATTAAAACTTGAGTTTTTAGAAACTTGCCATATAGGAAAAGTAATTGTTAGAATTGTACATGATACATTACTTATTCCTTCAATTTTAAATGACCTCATGGAATGAAATGTCAAAAATATAATATTCTTGGTTAAACTGTAGCAATGGAAGATTTGAAGATTAAAATAAATTTTGAGTGAAAGTTTAAGAATTTAAAATATATTTTAACCAAAAAAAATTAGTGCTAAACTGCGGACCACTGAAACCAGCACCTTAGTTTAAAACAAGAAGGTTCAATCAGTGATTCCTTCGTTCGCACTGTTCCGATAAAAAAAAGGTGGTTATTATAATGCACAAAAACTTCGTGACTCAAGAGGTGGACAATAGACCAGGTATATCCATCTCTCTCAATGGCTCTCCTTTTTCTCTCCTTCTGCTCTCTGTCGAGTCTTAACTTCCCTTCAGTAGCTAGAATCCAGTAGAGGAGAGGAGATAGAGCCATCGTCAAAATCTTTTCAAATCTCTAAGATTCTCTTGATTTGAAGAATTTAGTTATTAAAAGAACTTCTAATTTTAATCAATGATGTATTCCTTAGTTATGGATTGGTAACATTAAGTCATTTTCTTTACATAATTGTTTAGCCTTTTTCCGAATAATTAGGATTTTAATCCTATAAATATATAGCAGCCCTGACTCTTCAATGATGAATAGTATTATTGGTTTTTTTTGTCTAAAGGCTCAACCCCCTAGAAATGGTTATTTGAAGGCATGATCTTATCGAAGCGATAATAATTATTTCTTATTTATTTATTTATTATTACTATCAAGGTTCACAATAGTTGGTATCAGAGCCTAAGGCCAAAAACCTAGCAATAACCTTCTTTCTATTTTACTACTTTTCTCTTTTCTAAGTACAAATCCTAGTTTTAAAAAAAAAAAGAAGGAGGGGGGAGGGGGGGGGGGTGTGAAGGAGGGAGGGACGGGTTGAAATCTAGCCAACCCCTCCTTTCTCCAATTTGGGTCGTTCTTTCCCTAACGTGGCCGCCTACTACCTCTATCATACCGTCAAAATCTGCAGAGATATTAAAAGTTTAAAAGAGATAATAGATGCATCTGTATTGGAATTACAAGAAGCCACTGATCAAAATACTCGTAATGTGGCTGAGGTCATGGATGCTCTAACTAATTTGAAAAATATGATCATGGGCATGATAAAGAAAAAATTGGTGTCCTTAAGTAACCGTCATCAAACCTTACAACAAGGATCTAATCACTATATAGAAATAGAAGGCAATCCAATCTCAAACCATGTCTTAAATTTCTTCATTTTGATAGAGAATATCCTAATAGCTAGATAGATTTATTTAGCATAATAGTTCTTTAAGTTTAACCTTATCTCAAAAGTACAAAAAGTTGCTATTGGCTCTTTCCACCTTGAGAAAGAGGAGAAAGAGGTGTTGCAATGGTACAATGGATAAAGAAAAGTCAGGTTTGATAATATGGAAGGAATTTGGAAGGTGGTTGTACTCATTGTGGCCAAGTATCTATGAGAATTTTATTGGAAAACTTATCAAGTTACGCTGGACTTCTACGCTGCATGACTATCAATCTCGTTTTGAACAATTTGCTAACCTAGGTTGACTAAGAATTTTTTCATTAACTGCTTTTTGAGTGGACTTAAAAAAAGAAACAAAGTATAATATTTATATGTTTCGATCAATAACTATGATTGAAGCCATTGAATTAGCCAAGCTCAAGGAGGAATAATTACTTGCTCTACGCAAGCCCAAAGTGAGCTAACTTATAGCAACCACTTTAGTTTCTACTAAAAATTTCATTTTTTTCTGCTCCTATCAAAAGATTAACATTAAGCAAAAGAAAAAAAAAAGGTTGTGCTTAAACTATGATGAAAAATTTAAAGTAAGCCATCATTGCAAAATTAAGCAATTATTTTTTATTTATGATGACTAGTTCAATGATATACCTGAAATACAGTCAAACAAAGACTAGAAGCAGTTGGATAATTCACCTCCAGAAATTTTCATGCATACTATTATGAATAACTTGTTTCCGTAAATAATAAAAGTAAAGGTAGAATTAAAGAAACAACCTATTACTATTCTCATTGATTAGGTGGCAATCATAATTTCATTTATCTAATTCTAATTAAGCATCCTAATATTTGATGGTCAAACAATAAGTTTATAGATGTCATAGTGAAGATGGTGCACATATAGAAATTCAAGGTACATGTAATAATCTCTCTATATTTATATAAGATTTTAAATTCATATCAGATTTCTATATGTAACCTCTTAAGAGTTGTAATGTGGTTCTTGGAGTATATTGGCTTTGGCTTCGTATCCTATAACTAATTTTACAAATTTCTTTAAGCTTTCATGCAATTTAAGATTTAAGGGCAAAAATATATAATGGAAGGGTTTTAAAATCTTTCTATGGAGATTTTTTAGTAGCCATGCCATGGAAAAGGTGAACACTAAGAGACTCTGTGATATACTTGTATTTAATAAAGAAAAGTGAGTTAGCTCTTCATAATCAAGATATCAGAATCAATCAAATAGTTCTTGTGTCATATTATTCGGATACTCGCTCGACCTCTTTATTAAAGTCAAAATAAGCTTAAAGTTTGCTATTATTAATGTTAGTGTTAATAAGGCATTGTGGACTTATGATTGAATTAGATCAAATTAGGCTAAACTAGTTAGATTATCTGAGAGCCTTTACAAATAAATTTTGTAGATAAATGTGTAATCATATCACATATGATTTTTGAAAGTTTTGAGGCTAAACTTTATTCTATTAATACCTTTTTATTTATTTTATAATATTAAAAATAAATTTTATTTTGAGTTGAAAGAATAATAAGATCCCTCTTCTATCCACTTTGAAGAGACGTATTCGAGACTTCTTGTGGGCATCTATGCATCATGGTATTCATTTATTGGCCTGGGACATGGTCTGTTTGCCAAATTTTAATCAATAATTTATTTTTTAATTATTACAGAATTAATAATAAAAAATTTTATAATTATTTAATTTTTTAAATAATTAGAATTTCAACCTAATAAATATATCAAAGCTCATAGTATTATTTTCTTTATTTATTTATTATTACGGAAATAAGAATATTATATATATATATATATATATACATTTTATTGAATAATTAGAATTTCAACCTAATAAATATATCGGAGCTCATAGTATTATTTTCTTTATTTATTTAATTATTACCGTCGGAGTTTGCAACGCATGGCTAGGGTTTTCGAACTCTTTATTACTCTCTTCGGTTCGACATTGGTAGGGTTTTGGATTTCCATCTTCTTTCGCTCTCTTACTCGTTCTCTCTCACATTCTAACCATATGACTTCCCATTACTCCGATCATCCGCAGGTTTAGCAGCAAAACTCAATCTATTCTAATGAATCAAGATCGTTTTTTTTTTTTTTGTAATTAATTCGGTTAGAATTTCTAACTTCTTTTTTGGCGAGCTTGTTGTCCATCTCTTGTCATTCTTCCTTGTTGATGGCTGAGGAGTCACCAGAAGCTCCAGTCTTTGATGGATTGCGATGGAAGAGAAGCTTTAGCGTAATTGCTGATGATGGTTTCAACTTAAGCCGTTGAAAAACAGACAGATTTTCTTCTCACTGGGGAAACCTCTACCTCATTTGATCCTCTGGAGGCTTTTTCTTGATCCAATCCGGCAGGAATATGATGATCAAACTTCATCAAAAATCCTCAATAGGATGGAAGGCGCTGATAAGAATGCACAGCTCCAACAGCAAGAACCTCCCAGAGGTGATCGACCCCACCAAAAGGCTATGCAAGATCATGATGTCTTTTCCCAGTGTCGGCCTCGAGCACGCCCTCGACGAGAGCGGCATTCGCATCTCGCCGGAGCTGGCTGAGGAGGTCCTCGACCGGGTCGAGAATGCCGGCATGCTCGCCTACCGGTTCTTTGAGTGGGCCCGCAAGCAGCGGGGCTACTCCCACAGTGTCAGGGCCTACCACACCACGATTGGCTCCCTCGCCAAGATCCGGCAGTACCAGCTGATGTGGGACCTTGTTTCCGCCATGCGCCGTGAAGGCGTTCTGAACATTGAGACATTCTCCGTGATCATGAGGAAATATGCGCGGGCGCAGAAGGTTGATGAAGCCATCTACACCTTCAATGTCATGGATAAGTACGGGGTGGCGCCGAATTTGGCAGCATTCAATAGCCTTCTCGGTGCATTGTGCAAATCCAAGAATGTGAGGAAAGCCCAGGAGATATTTGACAAAATGAATGACCGGTTCGCACCGGATGCCAAGACTTACAGCATCTTGCTTGAAGGGTGGGGGAGGGCCCCGAATTTGCCCAAGATGCGAGAGGTCTACCAGGAAATGATCGATAAGGGCTGCAAGCCGGATATCATCACTTATGGGATCATGGTTGATGCCCTTTGCAAGGCAGGCCGGGTGGAAGAGGCAGTCGATGTTGTTAGGAATATGAGACTCAACGGCTGCCCGCCAACATCATTTATTTACAGTGTATTGGTTCATACCTATGGAGTGGAGAAGAGAATAGAGGATGCTGTGGATACATTCTTGACAATGGAGAAGAATGGCATTAAGCCTGACGTGGCAGTGTACAATGCACTGATCAGTGCATTCTGTAGAGTAAATAGATTTGAGAATGCTTTTAGAGTTCTGGGTGATATGGAGGATAAGGGCATTCCTCCCAATTCAAGGACATGCAATATTATTTTGAACAGCTTGATAAGTCTTGGGAAGAATGATTTGGCATACAGGGTTTTCCGCCGGATGATTAAGCTATGTGAGCCTGACTCAGATACATACACGATGATGATAAAAATGTTCTGTGAGAATGATAGGTTGGAGATGGCTTTGAAAGTGTGGAAATACATGGGGTTGAAGCAGTTCGTTCCAAGCATGCACACCTTTTCTGTGCTTATCAATGGGTTGGTCGAGAAGGGTGAAGTGAATCGGGCTTGTGTTATGTTAGAAGATATGATCGACAAGGGTATCAGACCCCAGGTTCAACATTTGGAAAGTTAAGGCAGCTACTTTTGAAAGAAGGCAGAGAAGACGTGCTTCAATTTCTTGTGGAGAAAATGAATGTGTTGATTCAAGAACCTTTGTGTGATTGAGAGACAATAACATCATGTTCTGTAACGAGTTTATGAATACTTTTAGATTAAAGTGCTTGAGACTTCACCATGCAAAGGAATAAGCCTGCAATGTATTACAAAAGGTCTTTAGATTAATGAAAATATCGTGTTTGCCAAATGCCAGAAGTTGCTTGCTGACCCATTACATGGCTTATTTACTGGGTTCCAAGAGATTGGAACAATGGGTGTCTTGCGTTAAGAAAATACCAAAATCATCAAGCAGCGTAGGCTAGTCTGTTCCTCCTCTGTTACCTTTTTTCCTTTTCCTTTGAATTCTTATAGATTTAGTCAAATTATGAGTCATTATATTCATCTAATTGATCGCATTAGCTTGTCACTTTACTAAAACAAGTAATGCACAGCTGAGAAGCATGTTTGCAACTAAAACATCACCTGATACTTTTTATTTATGATTTCTTCTGCTTTATACATTGAGGTGGAAATGACTGATATGCTTAGGTGCTCTGCAAAACATGTCCCTATGCCGGTTGTAAGTTACTCAGATGAATTGCATTATTTTATCTATTTTTATATTATTAATCTATTGGCTTCTATAATGAAGTTGGACATATGTCAACTCTTCTATCCATTGTAGCACTTACAGTTTTCTATAACTTTCAATCTTAAGTTTTAAATATTCTTATGTGGGCCTGTTTTGTCTTGATTTGACATGTCAAAGCAAATTTATTTCTTACTTATCATGCAAAATTTTTTGCATATAAAACTCAGGCATAAAATCAAAAATGTATGCACATAGATGTGTTTTTTGAGCCCTCCATTTCAATCTGCAAAGAATTTGGCTGCTGGTCCTTATAGCATGGGACAATAATGAAAAGATTTACAGCAGGTAGCTGCATTCTCAAGAGTCACTACCACTCACTTCATAATGTATGGCACAATTTAGTCACTATTTTCAGGTTTTGCCATTCAGTCAAGTTGTTAACTTTTGATGAATTAATTAGCTAGCATAAACAAATCAGAAAAGTTCTTCAGATTTTACCTTGTCCAGGCATGAAATCAGGGTTTTTGGAGCGAAAAAAGGTTCCCATAGATTCTTTTCAAGAATCCAGAAATGAACTGAAAGAGCTTTCAATAAGAAGAAAATAAGAAAGCCTAAACTGTTAAATAATACTTTCAGTTTTGAACTCAAGAAGCTTGACATAGGTTGCCACAGCTGTAGAAGAGTGCCATTCATTCCAAAAATGGATAACTTGAGAGATGATGTCTTTAGATCCTCTCTCCTTGGATTAAAAACTTCTGTTGTCTCTTTCTAATGGCAATCTCCATGAAACAGTCATTACCAGAAGAGTCGAAGCCTTCCTTAGATGCTTAGGAATAGTGGACATTAGCCAGGAGGTCCTGAGAGAGGAGATGGAATCCAGATGATCAGAAATACCTAGCTTGCCTTTAAAGTAGTTGCAAGCATCTAATGCGTATTTTCCAGTAGCAGGTGAAAAACAGTTTCAGCATGTCCATGGAACAATATCCAAGAATTGGGGTGATCCCAGCAATTCTTGATCAAATTCTCTGCTGTCAAGATCTTATAGAAATAGGCTAGGCAACAAAAGTTCTGGACGTTTCTGGAACAACAGAAGTCCAGATATATTGAATTCCTGGTCCTTTAATACCACTGAAATTTAAGAACTTGTAAAAAGATCTTACTGTATGATTCTCAGAATATTCCCACTTCCAAGAAACACTGTTAAGGCGTGAGATAATAGAAAAACACTGGGTTTTACCCAAGAGAAATAGCAATTTAAGAAGATGAGATAAGTCAGTTTTTTAATCTAAAACAGCAACTCAAGTTTCGTTTGGACAGGGGCCAAGACGGCCGAAACGTCTTACCTTAGAGAGATTCTAGGATTAATCTTGATCGTCTCCTCCTATCCGATATTGGATATCATATATTATAATATCAATTTTAAATAGATCTAATTTATCAGGAAGATATGACTTTTGAAGCTCAAATGTATTTAAAAACAAAATAAAATACTAAAGCTTCATAACTATCTTTTTTTAAAGAAAAAATCATCCTATATAAGTATTGAAACGCCTAACCCGGTTGGAGATCGAGATGAGATGGGACAGAGATTTAAAACCTTAATATGAAGTAAAGGGTCTAACCATTTTTGTTTTCTCCACATCAAAACAACCAAGCAGTGATTGCAAGGAAATAACTCATATCACATAGGAAATTCATCCTTGAATGCAATTGAACCCATGAGGGATATATCAAAAGCCTCGCTAGCTTGCCATTGCCTAGATTGAGAGAAATTCCTTGAAAAGAGAATGTGGTATCTAAAATCCTTTTACAAAAGATGAGGCATCACTAGGAGTGGGATATGTAGAGAATGGTTTCTCCTCTTATAGAGTAAATGACAAGTATTATCCTTCCATATAAGCTTGTCTTTAGGAAAGAAACATCCACCACTATTTCCTAGAGTACAAATAAAATTAAATCCTTGATTCCCAAGTTGTTATGGACGGAGCTTAATTTCATCAAGAGGGAGTTTGAATTCGAATTTTGAATTCGATTTGGCCAACTAAGGAAGCTGATTTGTGGAGGATTTGTTGCAACTTTCAAATCTGATTTGGGAAGGATTTGTTGCAACTTCCAAATCTGATCTTGGGAAGGATTTGTTGAAGATTTAAGGCATCAAATCAGTCCATGGTTGCCAAAAGTGTGGAGCTAGTTTTGGGATGTAATCAGATTGGAGGAGAGAGTCTTCGATCCTTTTTGGGTGTCTTCTTCAATCGGTGAAGTTGAGCGAAAAAAAAGGGGGGCTCTGTGAGGACATCCTCCGTGTGCTGTAGAGAGAAAGTTCTGAAATCTGGATCATAAGAGTTTCTGAGAGAGAATGTTTTGAGGGCTTGTACCTGATTCAACTCTTAGTGAAGCCTTGCAGATCCTGTGTCGTCGTGGACGTAGCCCAGTTTGGATGAACCACGTTAAATCCTCGTCTCTCGTTGTTTTCTTTTGGATTTTGATTCCTATTATTATTCTATGTTTTTTTTTTGTTGATTTTATCGCAACTGCGTGCTTGGCCGTACTAATAGCGATCTTATTAGATGAATATTTGTTATATTCCCTATCAAATTGGCATCAGAGCTTGGTTTTCTTCATATTATTACAGTCGGATAAATCAACAAAGAGATGGCAGAAGACAAGATCAAAATCGAAAATTCAATGGTCATAATTTCGGATGGTGGAGGATGCAAATTGAGGACTACATATATCAGAAGGATCTTTACCTTCCATTAGAGGGAAAGAAGCCGGATTCAATGAGCGACTCAGATTGGATGATTCTGGATAGGAAAGCCCTGGCCACGATCAGATTGTCGTTGACACCTCAAGTGGCATATAATATTGCAAAGGAAAAAACCATCGTGGATATGATGACCGCTTTAACAAAGCTGTATGAAAAACCTTCCACCTCAAACAAGATATTTCTCATGAAAAGCTCTTCAATTTGAAGATGGCTGAGAATAGTTCAGTGACAGAGCATCTGAACGAGTTCAACATGATGATTAATCAATTGGAGTCGGTCTCTGTTGCTTTTGATGATTCATTCAGGGCTCTTCTTTTCTTATGTTCCTTGCCAGAGAGTTGGGACAATCTTGTGATGACAGTCAGCAACTCGGTATCAGGTACCCTTACATTTAATGATGCAGTTAGTTGTATATTGAATGATGAGATGAGAAGAAAGGCTGTGGATGGGACTTCTACAAGTACTGCACTCATGGTGGATACCAGAGGAAGATCACAGGAGAGGAAGAAGTCAAAGAAAGACCGGTCCAAGAGTAGAGGAAAGTCCAAAGGGAGATTTCCCATGAAGTGTTGAAACTGCGGGAAGAAATGTCATATGAGCAAGGATTGTTGGGGTAAGAAGAAGGAAAAAGGTGCAGAGAGCAAGATAGAAGGTCAGGAAGCAAATGTTGTGAGTACTATTAAGCAGAATTTTGAGAATGTGTGCCTGTCAGCCGGCGATGGGGCAAACTCAGATCTGTGGTTTGTACACTCAGAGGCTTCTTACCATTGCAGCTCAAAGAAACACCTATTTTGGATTTTGTCTAAGGAGATTTTGGTCATGTCACAGTTGGCAATGGACAGTAGTGCAGAATTGTGGGTAAAGGAATAATTGTACTGAAGCCATTGACAGGCGGAGAATTGAGACTTGCACAAGCTAGATACATCCCAGAGTTAAAGAAAAACCTAATTTCTATCGGCCAGCTTGATGTTGAGGGCTATGTATCCGTTTTTGGTAATTCTCAGTGGAAGATTACTAAAGGGTCTATGGTTGTTGTCAAAGGGAAGTGGATATGCACTCTTTACTTCTTAGCAGACAGTGAGAGTTCAGTTTCAGTGGCAGCAGGAGACACGGGTATAGTGACTACATTATGGCACAGGAGGCTCGGTCATCTTAGTGAGAAGAACTTGAATATTCTACATAGGAGAGAGCTTCTACCTGGGCTAAAGAAGGTGAATCTAGAGTTTTGTGAAGAGTGTATCTATGGTAAGCAGAAAGCATTAAGTTTTCAGTTAGCAAGAACTCAAAAGAAGACTGAAAGGCTGGAGTTGGTTCATTCAGATGTCTGGGGTTCAGCACCAGTGGCATCATATACGGGCAATAAGTACTTTGTCATGTTTATAGATGATTTCAGCAGGAAAGTCTGGGTGTTTGCTATGAAGAAAAAGTTTGAGGTCTTTGGCATCTTCAAGAGATGAGAGTCATGTGTGAAAGCCAGATTGGAGCAAGTCTCAAGTGTCTCAAGACAGATAACGATGGTAAATACTGCAGCAGAGAGTGTGATGTCTACTGCGCAGAGCATGAATCAGAAGGATCAAGACCGTCCTAGGGATACCAGAGCAGAATGGTGTGGCAGAAAGAATGAACATGACCATTCTTGAGAGAGAGAGAGTATGAGGTTTGACTCAGGTCTACCTACATATTTTTGGGCGGCAGCACTGGACACCGCAGTGTATTTGATTAACAGGAGTCCATCCAGTGCATTGGATGGTGGGATTCCAGAGGAGGTTTGGACAGAAAAATATGTAAAACTTTCTTTTCTTAAAGTATTTGGCTGCATTACTTATTCTTTGATTGAGAAAGAGAAGATAAGTAAGTTAGACTCCAAGTCTACAAAGTATGTTTTCATTGGATACGGTGGCGATGAGTATGGCTACAAGCTCTGGGATTTCCAGAACAATAAGATCATTCGGAGTAGGAATGTGGTATTTGATGAAGAGCATACTTACAAAGATAGGAAGGATGCAGTGGAAGAAAAAAAGAGTTTATAGAACTCGATCCTGTCAGAGATGGAGAAATTCCTCGAGTGCAAACTGAAGATGAAAACTCCGAGGATGTGGAGAATAAAGATGTGGTTGGAATAGACAGCCATATGCATACATCGGTACCTCAGCCGGTGTCCCCATAGTTGAAGAGGACCATGAGGGTTACCAGGCCATCACAGAGGTATTCTGCTAATGATTATGTTTTGTACACAGATTCTGGAGAGCCAGAATGCTTTGTTGAAGCCATGCAGGATGAAGCTAAGGTCAAGTGGGAGTTGGCTATGAAAGAGGAGATGGACTCTTTAAAGCAAAACAAGACTTGGGATCTTGTGAAGTTATCCTCCGGCAAGAAAGCTCTGTTCAACAAATGGGTATACAAGATGAAGAATGAGGTCGATGGTACCAAGAGATACAAGACAATGTTAGTTATCAAGGGTTATGCACAGAAAGAGGGAATTGACTTCCAGGAGATCTTTTTCCCAGTAATCAAGATGACATCTATCAGGGTGATTCTGAGCAAGGTAGCAGTGGAGAATCTGTTGGGAATTGTATCCTAAAGCCAATCATTTGATGATTGTGCTGATGTAAATTGTATATAAATTGATATATTAATAAAAGTTATTTGGCAGTTTATTCATTACAAGAACATCTTCTTAATACTCCTGAAAGTAATGAAGCCCTTAGGATCTTTCTCACGATAAAGGAGGATTTATCTTAGAAGGTCCTTAAAAGAGTTCGCGACCAAATGATATACTATGACAGGGCCATAGTACTATCAATTATAGGACGTTGTATATCATATTTGTTGGTTATCCTCTTAACCAAGGAGTGTAAAGACACTGGTATGACATTCAGGTCAAAGTGTAGGAGTACATTTCACCGAACGTGACTCATTTCCGGATACTCTGCTGTCAAGAGTTAATCCAAGAAGATATAGGTATAAGTATCCTTCAGACCTGAAGATCACAACCAGTGGCTTACAAGCAACTCATTGTACTTAGGTGCCGGACCACCTGGATTTCTAATCCAGCTACGAAAGGTTACTGGGTGCAGTCAAGTACTTGTGGTAGTCAGTTGTGGATCAAGATGGAATTTGACCTATCCCATTAAAAGGAGAAATGCTTGTGTTTCAATTTAGCAAGACCTTGGCCAAGGCACTTCATGTGAAAGTTACATGATCACTAAAGTTGAAATCACTTTATGGATTTGCTATTTAGAGTTGACAGGCTCTTAAGCCATCCTTAGCATTTGTGGTCAAGAGGATGAATTATACGGTAACTGTTTCTTAGGGTTCTTGGAGTTTGCTCGGTAACTCTTCGACCTATCCGGACATCGGGTTCCATTGCTAGATGGGCATATCGATTAGTATAGAAAGTTATTTCTATGCTACCGGCTTAGGTTCGAACCTAGAGAGTCACGCGCATAGAAGTTTCCTAGGATGATCTATTTTGCTGATCAACGATTAAGAATCGTATATGATTTATAATCAATTGATTGATTGAATTATCTCAATTGGGTTAAGTACAATTGAATAAGATTCAATTTGGTTTAAGTCTATTAGAAGGACAAGTCAATTTTAAATATTGATTTGAAATTAGACTTGATTTGAATTTAAATAGATTCATGACTAGCCAAATTTGATTTGGGCTTGGACCATGATCTATGTGGGTTAAGTCAAATAAATTCAGATCAGAATCCAAACCTCTCGAATATGGATCTCATATGATGAGATGGCTAAAATCTCATCTCATGAGATAGAATTTAATGCATGACATTTATTTATCGAATGTCGGATTTATCCCTCATCTCTTTGGTTTTCTCCGAACGACGGAACTAAACCAAACGCCGCGACTCCTTGGTTTTCTCCGAACGTCGGAATTAAACCAAGCATCGCGCCTTCGGCGTCTCTTCGCTTTTGCCAAACGACGGATTCTTAAATGTCAGAATTAAATGTCAAGGCTAAATCTAGACTATAAATAGAGGGCATTCCCTCACCAGACAACACAGAACAAAAATAGAACAATAATACGATTTGTCATGGATTGTAATTCTAAATTGTCGTGGATTGTAATTCTAAAATGTTAGAATAGAAAATCCTGGTAATTCTGGTGTTAGCGGAAGCTTGGTAGATCTTGGAGGAAGATTCAAGTGAGAGGATTCAAGATCAGCAAAGCTATTTTTTTGCGAGCTAGCACTCCCGAAAATCTGATCATTCGAGGCTTCGCGTGGACGATACTAGAGGCCGGACGATTGAACGGCTGCAGAGCAATAATGATTTACCTACTGTTATTAAGGTAAGTAATTTGATCCCTAGATCTTAAGGCAGGCTTCAAGATAATAGTGTGACTAGTCATCTTGAAGATCAAGATATGATCTTGATATTTTTATATGCATATTTTAGATCAAACGACCCTGAATATATAGGCAAAGATATGATCTTGATGTATATTAGATAGATTAATATGTAATCTTTTAATTTCCGCAATGATAATAGTTATCAATTTTTAAAAATATGCATGCCTCGGAGACTATTTCTCCCTACAGAATCTTCATGTAGAGCATCTAGATGTGAAGACATCATTTCTTCATGGAGATTTGGAGGAGCTGTACATGCACCAGCCAGAAGGTTTCCAGGTCAGGGGAAAGGATGACATGGTCTGCAGATTGAAGAAAAGTTTGTATAATTTGAAGCAGGCTCCGCGGTAATGGCACCTCAAGTTTGACAGTTTCATGCTAGAGAAAGGCTTCATCAGATGCCAGTCAGATCATTGTGTGTACTTTCAGAGGTACGTTACAAATGAGTTCATTATTTTATCCTTGTATGTGGACGATATGCTTGTAGCAGGTTTTAGTATGAGGAAGATAAAAGGGCTCAAGAAACTGATGGTAAAGAAGTTCTAATGAAGGATTTGGGAGAGGCGAAGCAGATTCTTGGCATGAGGATCAACAGAGATAGGAAGCAACGGAAGCTGTGGCTATCTCAGGAGGATCATGTAGAGAAGGTACTGAAGAGGTTCAATATAGAGATTGTAAAGGCAGTGTCAACACCTTTGGCAGCATACTTCAAGCTCAGCAAGTAGTTGTGTCCAACAACTCAGAAGGCAAGGAATGAGATGATTAGAATTCCATATGCTTCAGCCATGGAAAGTCTAATGTATGCAATGGTTTGTACAAGACCGGATATCGCACAAGCAGTGGGAACAGTCAGTAGGTACATGCAGAATCCAGGCAAGGAGCACTGAAATGCAGTGAAATGGATCTTGAGATATCTCAGGGGTACATCAACTTACAATTTGTGCTATGAAGGTGATAGTCTTCAAGTACAGGGATTTATAGATGCAGATCACTCTGGTGACAGAGATAGTGGGAGGAGCACCACTGGTTATGTTTTCACTGTCGGTGATACAGCAGTGAGCTGGGTATCTCAGTTGCAGAAGATAGTGGCATTGTCAACTACAGAAGCTGAGTATGTGGCGATCACTGAAGCTAGTAAAGAGATGATCTGGTTACAGAGGTTGATGGAGGAGCTCGATAAGGAGCACGAGTGTAATACATTATGGAGCGACAGCCAGAGCATAGTTCACTTGGCAAGAAATCCAGCATTTCATGCAAAAACCAAGCACATTCAGCTTAGGTATCATTTCATACGCAGTGCGTTGGATGAGGAGCAGTTGAAGCTGAAGAAAATTGATGGAGCTAAGAATCCTACAGATATGTTCACCATGGTTGTGAGCAGAGACAAGTTGAGTCTCTGTTGCAACTTGGTGAAGCTTTCCAAGAGATAGATCAGGAGAGCGCAGCACAGAGAAAGAAGGTAGATCTAAGATTGATGTCATTAATCTCCAAGTGGAAGATTGTTATGGATGAAGCTTAATTTCATCAAGAGGGAGATTGAATTCGAATTTTGAATTCAATTTGGCCAACTAAGGAAGCTAATTTTGGGGAGGATTTGTTGCAACTTCCAAATCTGATCTTGGGAAGAATTTGTTGAAGATTTTCAAGGCAGCAAATCAGTCCATGGTTGCCAAAAGTGTGGAGCCAGTTTTGAGATATGATCAGATTGAAGGAGAGAGTCTTCGATCCTTTTTGGGTGTCTTCTTCAACCGGTGAAGTTGAGCGAACAAAAAAGGGGAGGCTCTGTGAGGACATCCTCCGTGTGCTGTAGAGAGAAAGTTCTGAAATCTGGATCATAAGAGTTTCTGAGAGAGTGTGTTTTGAGGGCTTGTACCTGATTCAACTCTTAGTGAAGCCTTGCAGATCCTGTGCCACCGTGGACGTAGCTTAGTTTGGGTGAACCACGTTAAATCCTTGTCTCTCGCTGTTTTCTTTTTGATTTTGATTCATATTATTATTCTGTATTTTTTGTTGTTGTTGATTTTATCGCAACTGTGTGCTTGGCCGTACTAATAGCGATCTTATTAAAGAAATATTTATTGTATTCCCTATCACAAGCCACCCTGAAATTTGGCTTTTTACACCCCTAACAACCAATTCCGAGACAAAAGCCCACTAGCAACTGAAGAAGAGCCCTTCCAAAGGAAGCTCCTTTGGATCTTGTCAATGCTAGTGATGACCCTTTTTGGAGCAAGAAAAAAACAGAAGTAATATGATGAAAGGAATGAGAGAACTCAAGTAATAAGAGTTGGCCTTCCTTCCATGGATAATGATTTTCCTTTTCAATGTGAGAGCCCTCTTTCAAGTCTGTCTAGGAAAGGAGGCCAATCTGCTGTTCGAATTTATCAGGTTGTAATTATAGATCCTCGTATTTGATAGGAAAGAAATCCCTTTTGCAGTAAAGGATTGGAGCTAAAAGATTTCCTTTTCCATCATCACCTCCTGATGACGCCAAGTCACCAGCCTCAAACGTCGGAGAAGACGGACGTCCTTCTCCTCAAAGTCCTGCAAGAAAAGTCCCATGGAGACCGGCGATACCGATGGGGACCCTCCGACGGTCAAGTCAGTCACTTGGGCTTAGACAGAGAACCGCTCCAGCCAAGAAGAGCTGAGGCGGTTAGGGTTTTGCTGGGAGGAAGAAAGTTCAAAAAACCAGAGTTCAGATCTTACTTACAGCGCGAGCACGTGCCTTTATACCTGTCCGAATACCCTAGCTTACAGCTCTGGGAGATCACCACCGTACCATCGCTGCGCGGCCGGAGACACCCCGTACCGCTTGCTGGCGTGATATCATACGTGTCCAACAGCTGCGAAGGCATCCAGTGCGCGCCGTCGGCTGATATGACCGGGCACAGTTGCAAGTGGTAGCGAATTGTACGCCGTAGCGAGGCATGGCCATGCACAGGGACATGCAACGCGCCATACGCCGTTATGAGGCATGGCCCTCCGTAACAGGGCGCAATCACGGGAGTACTGGGAATCACGTGGGTGTACCGCACGACCTGGAGTTGTTGTTTTCCTTAGTGGTTGAGTTTCGTGCCAATCGCTGACGACCCCCCACCCTGAGACCAGAAGGGGTCCCAAGGGTGGGAGAACGCCGGTGCACCCCGAGACCGAAGGGAGTCTCGGGTCGAGAAATGATGACCCCGCCCCGTGACCTCGAGGGAGTCCCGGGGGTGGGGAAATGTCAGTGCACCCCGAGACCGAAGGGGGTCTCGGGGTCGAGAAATGATGACCCCACCCCGTGACCCCGAGGGGGTCCCGGGGTGGGAAATGCCAGTGCACCCCGAGACCGGGGGGTCTCGGGTCGAGAATTGATGACCCACCCCGTGACCCCAAGGGGGTCCCGGGAGTGGGGAAATGCCAGTGCACCCCGAGACCGATGGGGGTCTCGGGGTTGAGAAATGATGACCCCCGTGACCCCGAGGGGGTCCTGGGGGTGGGGAAATGCCAGTGCACCCCGAGACCGAAGGGGGTCTCGGGGTCGAGAAATGATGACCCCACCCCGTGACCCCGAGGGGGTCCCGGGGGTGGGGAAATGCCAGTGCACCCCGAGACCGAAGGGGGTCTCGGGGTCGAGCTCGGGGTCCCGGGGGTGGGAAATGCCAGTGCACCCGAGACCGAAGGGGGTCTCGGGGTCGAGAAATGATGACCCCACCCCGTGACCCCGAGGGGGTCCCGGGGTGGGGAAATGCCAGTGCACCCGAGACCGGAGGGGGTCTCGGGGTCGAGAAATGATGACCCCACCCCGTGACCCCGAGGGGGTCCTGGGGGTGGGGAAATGCCAGTGCACCCCGAGACCGGAGGGGGTCTCGGGGTCGAGAAATGATGACCCCACCCCGTGACCCCAAGGGGGTCCCGGGGGTGGGAAATGCCAGTGCACCCCGAGACCGGAGGGGGTCTCGGGGTCGAGAAATGATGACCCCACCCCGTGACCCCGAGGGGGTCCCGGGGGTGGAAAATGCCAGTGCACCCCGAGACCGAGGGGGTCTCGGGGTCGAGAAATGATGACCCCACCCCGTGACCCCGAGGGGTCCCGGGGGTGGGAAATGCCAGTGCACCCCGAGACCGGAGGGGGTCTCGGGGTTAAAAAATGATGACCCCACCCCGTGACCCCGAGGGGGTCCCGGGGGTGGGGAAATGCCAGTGCACCCCGAGACCGGGTCTCGGGGTCGAGAAATGATGACCCCACCCCGTGACCCCGAGGGGGTCCGGGGGTGGGAAAATGCAGTGCAGAGATCGGAGGGGGTCTCGGGATCGAGAAATGATGACCCCACCCCGTGACCCCGAGGGGGTCCCGGGGGTAGGAAAATGCCAGTGCACCCCGAGACCGGAGGGGTCTCGGGGTCAGTAGCCGCCGTTACTTTTCTGACGACACGGATCAGTCATATCAGATGCCCCCTCGCCCCTGGGGTGAAGCGGGCCCCACCGCTGAGGCTCAAGGGGCGTTCTCCACGTGGCTGATCCCCGTCCTTGTCTTTTATGCGGACGGTGCGGGGAATGTAAGGAGGCGGCCTTCCGTACGTTGTGCTGGCCACGATCGCCCTCGAGAGTGAGGACTGGCTCTTCGAAGTCTGCGCAAAAAGCCGCATCATCATTTCCTTTCATTACGGCGACGTCAGTGGGGTCCCACCACTGGCCGAGGTGCGCCGCACCATGCGTCGGGCGCTCCTCGAGGCGAGCCAGCGTATGGCAAGGGGCCATGTGGCGACGAGACATGGCGGGATGATTTGAAAACCCAATAAAGCCAAGTGAGGGGGGGTGAACTGACGCCATACCGCCTTTGTCTTCGTCTTCTTCCTCGCCTACACCCCAACTTCTCCTGCACCAGCGGGCCCGCGTCTTATTTTTTCCCTTCCAGGTTAGCTTTTTCCCATCTTGGACTTGTCTCCCTGCTCATGAGTTCCCCTTCTTGGACCTCGGAGGACAGTTATGAGAACCGTCCTCCCTCCGAGAGGCATCGTACCTCTCCTACCCCTTCTCCCCCGATTGAGTGGTCCTCTGATTCAGAGGACCGCGTCCCTCTGGCCCGACGACGGGTCACTGGTGGAGCCCCATCGAGGGGCCGCCGGTTGGGGGCCGGCGCCTCCTCGACGGCGGAGGAGTCCCCAGAGGGGACAGCCTCCACAATGACGCGGCCGGATTTGGAAAGAATCGGGCCCGCTATAGGATCCCCGGGAGGTTGAGCTGTTCCTGCCAACCCCCGACGACAGGGTCATCCTCCCGGCCCGGCCGGGTGGCCCTTTACGAGATCTGCCTAAAGGCGGGTCTCCGCCCTCCCTTTCCCCCTTTTTTCGTCAACCTCCTTGACTTCTATTCCTTGACCCCCTCCCAGTTAGTTCCAAATTCTTATCATGTAATCAGCGCTTTCGTCATCCTCTGTCACCACCTAAATATCACCCCCAGAATTAGTCTGTTCCGCACTTTCTACTCCCTCAGGGCCCAAAGGGGTTGGTGGCTGTTCCAGCCCCGACCCAATCGGGTCCTGAAACTCCTTCTTCCTTCATCGATTAAGGGGTGGAAGTCCCGCTTCTTCTTTGCAAATGTCAACCAAGTCCGGCCCCAATGGGGAGACCCGACCTCCGAGGGAACGCCGTTGCTGTCCAGCCTGGGGACCGGGAGGCACTGGGGCTACTGCTGGCCACGAGATCCCCCGGTACACCTGCTGCTATCGGAGGACAACCTGGAGTCGGCGGGCCTCATCTCCCACCGGGGTAAGCCTTCTCCACTCTTAGCCAAAAACTCCACTCCTTTGCCCCTTTCTTCTTCTTTTTTCCTCCCCTTTTTCTTTTTTTTTTTTATTCTGAAAACTCAACTGATGCCATGCAGCCATGAAAATACCGGCGGCAAAATTGTTGAGAGCTGCCTCCAAGAAGAGGGCTCGGGAAGGACCATCCAGGGGTCAGCAGGCCCCAGCCCCGAAGCGCCCCACGGCTCGGGCCTCCCCTCCAGCACAGTCTCCCCACCCCCGGCTCTGCAAAATGTCCTGGCTGTTCCGGAGGTCGACCTTACAGCCGATACTCCACCAGAGGTGGGGACAACTGTGGGAGCCGCCGTTGAAGAGCCAGCCGCGGGGGAGCCCATATCGACTGAAGAGCTCCCGGCTCCCGGGGGATCGACCCCGCCGGATACTACCAGGGACTGGGGTGAGGGACCATCTGGCCCCGCGAGTCCTCCCCCGAGGGGTCGCTCAGGAGTGGCCCACGCACAGAACCGGGGACAGCTGAGACGGCGGGGGGAGGCGGGGAGCCGGGCCATCTCGAGACTCCCTGGATGACGGCCGTTGGGCTGAGCGAGTCCTGGACCCGATCTTCGTTCCTGGGATCCTGGAGGACCTCAGTCGCCAGAAAGCGGGCGCGTTCTTCGAGACTCCTATGCCGCCGTCGTCAGGGTAAGCGATCTTCTTATCCTTTGCCTTTTTATTTATTATTTTTTTTTTTTAGCTGACCTGGGGCTCACGCGTGCAGATTGCGCACTCCCTGAAGGCCGCCAGGGAGGTAATTCGTGGGGAGAAGGTTCTTCTGCGGGAGACGCAGAAAGAAATTGAGGAGGCTCGGCGCCGCGCAGAGGCGGCCGAGAGGGCGCTGGAGTCGGCCAAGAACGATTGTGCGAGCGAGGTAAAGGCTGCCGAGAACCGTGCATACGCAGCGCTCCTCCAAATGACGGAGGCTGAGAATGCTGTAATGGCCAGGGACTTACATATCTCTGAGTTAACCTCAGCCTCCGGGAGGCCGAAAATCGAGCGGGCGCAATGGCAAAGAGGCAAGAGTGGCGAAGGAGGAAATTTCCGGTCTGAGGAGGAGGTGAGCCGCGCTCGGGAGGCCGAAAGGGTGGCAACGGAAGCCCTTGCCGCAGAGAAAGTCCGAGCCGCTGGGCTCATAGAGGAATACAAGGCATCTGGGCTTTCGCAGATGACCTGGCCGAGGCCTCGGCAGCTGTATTCCTCGACGGGTTCCAGCACGGCAAGGAGAAGTGGCCAGAGACCTGAACTTCCCCGGGCCCTGGAGGTTGAACTGGAGCGGTTGTCAGACTTGGCCCCTTCTGACGATGAGCCCGCACCGGCGGAGCCGTGAGCTCGCACTTGTTATTTTGCTCTCTCTTTTTTTCTTTTTGGCAAGTCCGACAGCGTCGGCATTTTGTAGTCCCTCAATTAATGAAAACACTCTTCAAAATGCCTTCTGAATTGTCATGGACTTCATTGATTGATATGTAGCCTTGTAACCCCATTAGTTCTGATAGTTCCGGGGGACAACTCCCCATTCGAGCTATTCCGCTCCAGCTGTTTAAACTCGAAAGTTAGAGCCAGGGAGGGTAGAATTCTCGAGCGGAAACGCCATCAGTCAGAGGTTAGGTAGGCAGGTTCCTCGGGGCTATCGGCGCAACGCCCTGTCAAGTATCGGATCTTGTACTAAATAGGTGCATGGCTTTTGATGCCTACGGGGGTAGGCTTTCATCTGACCGGAGGGACTTTATGCTGTCGGGTGTCTGGCCTTCGTTGCGGAGAGTTGGTGGTACACCGCTCTGCCAGTGGTACACTGGGCTTTGTGCCTGGCTGGTGCAGGGCTTTAGGTGCCGACGGGGTGTCGGGCTTTTGTTGCTGAGAGCGGTGGTACACCGCTCTCCAGTGGTACACTGGGCTTTGCCTGGCTGGTGCAGGGCTTTAGGTGCCGAAGGAGTGTCGGGCTTTTGTTGCTGAGAGCCGGTGGTACACCGCTCTGCCAGTGGTACACTGGGCTTTGTGCCTGGCTGGTGCAGGGCTTTAGGTGCCGACGGGGTGTCGGGCTTTTGTTGCTGAGAGCCGGTGGTACACGCTCTGCCAGTGGTACACTGGCTTTGTGCCTGGCTGGTGCAGGGCTTTAGGTGCCGATGGGGTGTCGGGCTTTGTTGCTGAGAGCTGGTGGTACACCGCTGTGGTACACTGGGCTTTATGCCTGGCTGGTGCAGGGCTTTAGGTGCCGACGGGGTGTCGGGCTTTTGTTGCTGAGAGCCGATGGTACACCGCTCTGCCAGTGGTACACTGGGCTTTGTGCCTGGCTGGTGCAGGGCTTTAGGTGCCGACGGGGTGTCGGGCTTTTGTTGCTGAGAGCCGGTGGTACACCGCTCTGCCAGTGGTACACTGGGCTTTGTGCCTGGCTGGTGCAGGGCTTTAGGTGCCGATGGGGTGTCGGCTTTTGTTGCTGAGAGCCGGTGGTACACCGCTCTGCCAGTGGTACACTGGGCTTTGTGCCTGGCTGGTGCAGGGCTTTAGGTGCCGACGGGGTGTCGGGCTTTTGTTGCTGAGAGCCGGTGGTACACCGCTCTGCCAGTGGTACACTGGGCTTTGTGCCTGGCTGGTGCAGGGCTTTAGGTGCCGACGGGGTGTCGGGCTTTTGTTGCTGAGAGCCGTGGTACACCGCTCTGCCAGTGGTACACTGGGCTTTGTGCCTGGCTGGTGCAGGGCTTTAGGTGCCGACGGGGTGTCGGGCTTTTGTTGCTGAGAGCCGGTGGTACACCGCTCTGCCAGTGGTACACTGGGCTTTGTGCCTGGCTGGTGCAGGGCTTTAGGTGCCGAAGGGGTGTCGGGCTTTTGTTGCTGAGAGCCGGTGGTACACCGCTCTGCCAGTGGTACACTGGGCTTTGTGCCTGGCTGGTGCAGGGCTTTAGGTGCCGAGGGGTATCGGGCTTTTGTTGCTGAGAGCCGGTGGTACACCGCTCTGCCAGTGGTACACTGGGCTTTGTGCCTGGCTGGTGCAGGGCTTTAGGTGCCGACGGGGTGTCGGGCTTTTGTTGCTGAGAGCCGGTGGTACACCGCTCTGCCAGTGGTACACTGGGCTTTGTGCCTGGCTGGTGCAGGGCTTTAGGTGCCGACGGGGTGTCGGGCTTTTGTTGCTGAGAGCCGGTGGTACACCGCTCTGCCAGTGGTACACTGGGCTTTGTGCCTGGCTGGTGCAGGGCTTTAGGTGCCGACGGGGTGTCGGGCTTTTGTTGCTGAGAGCCGTGGTACACCGCTCTGCCAGTGGTACACTGGGCTTTGTGCCTGGCTGGTGCAGGGCTTTAGGTGCCGACGGGGTGTCGGGCTTTTGTTGCTGAGAGCCGGTGGTACACCGCTCTGCCAGTGGTACACTGGGCTTTGTGCCTGGCTGGTGCAGGGCTTTAGGTGCCGACGGGGTGTCGGGCTTTTGTTGCTGAGAGGGTAGCTAAAGTCGAATCTCGTTAATATTGAACAAGGGGTAAGAACACAAGCGAATACAAGGGTGATACTTAGCATGAAAGGAGGAATACATTACTGATAATACCGGCGAAGGTTATCCGCATTCCACGTCCTAGGGAGTGGCGTCCCATCAAGTTCTTCAATTTATAAGCTCCGTGGCGGAGTGTTTCGGCGATCCGGTAAGGCCCCTCCCAGTTTGGGGCTAGCTTGCCTCCTTCAGCTGGCTTCGAGACCTCGGCCCGTCGAAGGACCAGATCTCCCGGCAGGAACGTCCGGGGCGCACACGAGCGTTGTAGTATTTTGCGGCCCGTTGTCGGTAGGCTGCCATTCGAAGCCGCGCCCGGTCTCGCACCTCCTCCACCAGGTCGAGGTTGGCTCGCAGTTGGTCAGGGTTGCCTTCCTCGCTATAGGCTTCCACCCGGGGGCTTGGCGCACCGACCTCCACAGGAATAACAGCTTCAGAGCCAAAGACTAAGCTGAACGGCGTTTCGCCGGTGGGGGCTCGCGGCGTTGTATGATAGGCCCATAGCACGTTGGGGAGCTCCTCCACCCATCGCCCCTTGCAGCCATCTAGCCGGGATCTCAGCCCCTGGAGGATGATCCGATTAGTCACTTCGGCTGCCCCGTTGGTTTGAGGATGCCCGACGGAAGTGAACCTCTGACAGATACCCAGCTCGGAGCAGAACTCCCGGAAGGGTGCGTTGTCAAATTGCCGGCCATTATCAGTGACTAGTGTGTGCGGCAGCCCGAACCGACATATGATGGACTTCCAGAAGAAGGATCTCACCTTGCTTTCGGTAATCTTGGCCAGGGCCTCGGCTTCAATCCACTTGGTGAAGTGATCCACCGCTACCAAGAGGAACTTCCGCTGCCCGGAGGCCGGGGGAAATGGCCCCAAGATATCCATGCCCCACTGGGCGAAGGGCCAAGGTGCCACTAAGGGGGTCAGGTGAGACGTCGGCTGTCGCTGGATATTGGCGTGACGTTGACAGCTATCACATTTCTTGACAAGCTCAGCCGCATCTTCCTTCATCGTCAGCCAGAAGTACCCTTGGCGCAGGGCCTTGTAGGCTAGGGCTCTGCCCCCCAGGTGACTCCCGCATATGCCTTCGTGGATCTCCCTGAGAATGTAATCTGATTCAGTCGGCCCCACACACCTGAGAACTGGGTATGAGAAGGATCTCCGATAAAGCTTCCCGTCCATCATCAAGAATCTCGGGGCCCTCCGCCTGAGCAGCTTGGCCTCAGCGGGGTTCTCCGGGAGAGTACCGTCAGTCAAGTACCGGATGTAGGCGTCCATCCAGGAGGGCTCCTGCTCCACTGGCAATGCTTCATCCGCGGCCTCAGTGCTCGGGACTTGTAGGTGTTCCACATACGTCCTTCCCAACGTCCCGTCGGCCGAAGTGGCCAAGCGGGACAATGCATCAGCCCTGGCGTTCTCCGCTCTGGGGATATAGCTGACACGGAAGTAAGAAAAATGAGACGCCTGGGACTGCACCTTGCTCAAGTATCGGGACATGGTTGGGTCCCTAGCCTCATACTCTCCGGTGATTTGTCCAGAAACAAGTTGAGAGTCCGTGAAGGCCCTCAAGCGCCCAGCGCCTAGCCCCTCAGCTAACCTCATCCCCGCCAGCAAGGCTTCATACTCCGCCTGATTATTAGTTGCTGGAAACTGGAATCTGAGAGCGTACTCCACCACGTCCCCTCTGGGCTTGCGAGAATGAGGCCGGCTCCGCTCCCTTGAGAGTTCGCCGCTCCATCCACATGCAGGATCCAGTCCTCCGCCTCCTCAGATGAGGGAGAGTCCACACGCTCCTCCGGTCGCGCCTCCTCCATGTCCTTCTCGGTCCAGGAGCACTCGACCAGGAAATCCGCCAACACCTGGGACTTCATGGCCGACCTTGGCCGGATGGACAGGTCGAACTCACTTAGCTTAATGGCCCACTTAGCCAACCGACCGGAGGTGTCAGGGCGAGATAAGATAGCTCGAAGGGGCTGGTCCGTAAGCACTACGATGGGATGGGCTTGGAAGTAAGGCCGAAGGCGCTGAGTAGAGACCACCAAGGCGAAGATAATCTTCTCGGTTTTCGAATACCTGGTCTCAGCGTCGTGGAGTACCTTGCTGGTATAATAGATTGGCTTCTGGGCCCCGTCAGCATCCATATGCACAAGCACGGAGCTGACAGCCTCGGGGGAAGCGGCCAGATATAGAAAGAGCTCCTCCCCATTTTCAGGCTTGGATAACAGCGGAGGAGTGGAGAGAAACTGCTTCAACTCTTCAAAGGAGCCTGACACTCTTTCGTCCATTCGAAGCCGTTGATCTTGCGCAGCGCCTTGAAGAAGGGCAGGCACCTCTCCGCCGACCTTGACATGAAACGACTCAAGGCCGCCACCCTCCCCGTTAGGCGTTGCACCTCCTTCTTGTTGGCTGGGGGCCGCATCTCCAGATAGCTCTAATCTTGTCGGGGTTGGCTTCGATCCTCGCTGGGTCACCATAAAACCCAGGAACTTGCCTGCTGCTACTCCAAAGGCGCATTTGTGGGGGTTGAGCTTCATCCGGTACCGGGCAGATTGTTGAAAGTCTCCTCGAGGTCAGCTACATGGTCTTCTGCATTGGTGCTCTTGGTCAGCATGTCATCCACATACACCTCCATGTTGCGCCCCAGCTGATCCTCAAAGACCTTGTTCATTAATCTTTGATAAGTAGCCCCGGCATTTTTCAACCCAAAAGGCATCACCCTGTAACAGTAGATCCCCTTCTCTGTGACAAAGGAAGTCACTTCTTCATCTGCCGGGCTCATCTTGATTTGATTATACCCCGAGAACGCATCCATGAAACTGAGCGTCTGTGCCCGGAGGTGGCGTCTACCAGCTGGTCGATTCGGGGCAACGGAAAGCTATCTTTGGGGCACGCCTTATTGAGGTCGGTGAAATCCACGCACATTCTCCAGCTTCCGCTGGCCTTGCGGACCATCACGACGTTCGCCAGCCAGTCTGGGTAGCGCACCTCGCGGATGTGACCAGCCGCCAGCAGCTTCCGCACCTCCTCATCAACAGCTTCTGTCGGTCCGGGGCAAAACTCCTTTTCTTCTGTCTGACGGGCCGGCACTCCGGCCGAATGTTGAGCTGGTGCGTAATCACCTCCTCCGGGATCCCGGGCATGTCGGACGCTGACCATGCGAAGACGTCGGTGTTGCCCATAGGAAGGTAAGGAGTCGGTCACGAGCTTCCTCTGGAAGTAAGGCTCCAACTCGAACTGTCCGCACGGGGTCCTCCCCGAGGGGGAAAGTGAGCAGCCGCTCGGCCGTTCCCCCCTTTTCTCCAAGTCTCGCGGGTCAGGGGCCTCAGGTGGCGGTGCAGGTGCCGTCTCCTGGGGACTAGGAGCCAAGTGATAGCAAAGTGCCGGTAGGCCCTGCTCTCCTCGCATCTCGCCGACCCTCTGCTGGTTGGGAACCTCACGAGGAGCCGCTGGTGGATATGATGGCATCCAAGAGGTTGAGCGGGGCCTCCCGAGGATCGCATTGTATGCGAGGGGCACACGAACCACCAAAAACTTTATAAGGACAGTGCTTTGGCACGGAGCCGTACCAGCCGTTACGGGAAGAGTGATTTCCCCTTCAACCCTCACGGAATCTCCTGTGAACCCCATCAAAGGCGTGGCGACAGGTCGGAGCAGATCATGCGACAGTTCATACGAACAAAGGCATCGTAGTTTAAAACATCTACGGAGCTCCCACTGTCGACTAAGATTCTTTTTACAGGGTGCTTAGCGATCGTCATGGATACGACGACGCTATCATCATCTTTATTTACAACATCATCCAAGTCCCTTTCGAAAAAAGGAATTACAGTCTCTGCCTCCCCCTCTCCCCTTGGTCTCTTCGACGGGCCTCCTGCCCCCCAGGAAATCATCGCCACCATCTTCTCCGTCGGGGCATTATCGATCACCGGCGGCGCGGCGCTGATGGGCCAGGAGCTCCCGGGTTGCCCCTCTGGACGAACTTTCCCAGGTGGCCCCGTTGAATGAGGTTTTCAATAGCTTTCTTCAGCTGCCGGCAGTCGTCGGTGTTGTGGCCATGGTCCCGGTGGTAGCGACAGTAGAGGTTCTTGTTCCGGGGATCTTCGGGTTGATGGGAGGAGGTCGTTGCAGATAAGGCTCCCCTTCAATCTCGAGCAGGATCTGAGATATTGGGGCAAGCAGTGGGGTGTAAGGCCCGTCTCTCGGTGCAGGAGGTCGAGGACGGTTGTCTGGTCGGCGAGGAGGCTCGGGCCTCCTGGGGCGGGCTTCTGCAGGTTCCGGCTGGGTCGGCTTCCTGGGGATGCTCCGCTAGCTTCACGCCGGGAAAAGTCGGCTTCGTCCGCCCGGATGTACTTCTGGGCCCGGATCAGAAGTTCAGAGTAGGAGCCCGGCGGCTTCTTGTCAAGAGAATACGCGAAGCGAGAAGGGCGAAGCCCCCGCTTCAGAGCCAGGGTAGCCACTGAGTCTTCCAGGTTGTAGACCTCCAGGGCGGCCTCCTTGAACCGGGCAACATAGTCCCGCAGAGGCTCGCCATTCTTCTGCTGAACAGCAAATAGACTGTCCGCCACCCTCGGGATCTTCCGGCAGGCGTCAAAATGGGCTAGAAAAGCCCTCTCCAGCTGGCGAAAAGAGTCGATGCTTCGTGGTGGCAGACGAGAATACCAAGCTCGAGCAGCCTTTTTCAGAGTGGCCGGGAAAGCAACACACATAAGTGAGTCAGTGGCCCCCTGGACTTGCATGAGTACCTTATAGCTCTCCAAATGGTCCAGGGGGTCCGTGGTTCCGTCATATGGGTCTAGCTGAGGAAGGCGGAACCTGGTAGAGATGGGCTCCTCCATGATGCGGCGGGACAAGGGAGGCCGACTGTCGTAATCTGCCTCTGGCAGGTGGGTGATCCGACGGCTAAGCTCCTCCAGCTTCTGGTTGCACTCCTCGAGTCGACGCTCGGCTCGGCGAGGCATCCGGCCATCGAAAGAGCCCTCCCCCGAAGATTCAGAAGAAGAGCGTGGGCGGTGATGCCGGCGCGGGCGCTCCGCCTCCTTCCCATGCCGCCGCTTAGGAGAAACGCTAGCGTGGCGAGAGGGAGAACGAGGCCTTTTAGAGGCTTCGCGGTGGTGAGGCTTGGCCGGGGACCGATGGCGACGATCCGCAGGAACCGGTGACCTCCGGCGGGAGGAATGCTGGCTAGGTTGCACCACTCCCGGGACAGACGGATTCGGCTCTGGCTGCTGCAAGGCCGCCTGCTGGTGCTGTAGGCCCTGAACCATCGCCGCCAAAGACTGGACCTGCGTGGCCAGGGCAGTGAATCGATCTTCTTGGGGTTGTTGCGGAGCAGGCGCGGGAACGTCATCTGCGGAGCAGAAGGCCCTGCCCCCCGGAGATGCAGAGGCTCCGGAAGACTGGATGCGAGAGCCGGGGGGGCCTCCGCGGGTGGACCAGCCCCGCAGCGCTGCCCCCCAGCGCGACGGCTGAAACTCCTTTCGTCCGAGTCGTCACCATGGCTTTAAGATCCTGAAGACAGGTGAGAGAAGAAAGCTGCTGGTTCGACGTCTTTCTTACACTCCCCCTACCTGGCGTGCCAATCTGATGACGCCAAGTCACCGGCCTCAAACGTCGGGGAAGACGGACGTCCTTCTCCTCGAAGTCCTGCAAGAAAAGTCCCCGGAGACCGGCGATACCGGTGGGGACCCTCCAACGGTCAAGTCAGTCACTTGGGCTCAGACAGAGAACCGCTCCAGCCAAGAAGAGCTGAGGCGGTTAGGGTTTTGCTGGGAGGAAGAAAGTTCAGAAAACCAGAGTTCAGATCTTACTTACAGCGCGAGCACGTGCCTTTATACCTGTCCGAATACCCTAGCTTACAGCTCTGGGAGATCACCACCGTACCATCGCTGTGCGTGCCGGAGACACCCCGTTCCGCTTGCTGGCATATCATACGTGTCCAACAGCTGCGAAGGCATCCAGTGCGCGCCGTCGGCTGATATGACCGGGCACAGTTGCAAGTGGTAGCGAATCGTACGCCGTAGCGAGGCATGGCCATGCACAGGGACATGCAACGCGCCATACGCCGTTATGAGGCATGGCCCTCCGTAACGGGGCTCAATCACGGGAGTACTGGGAATCACGTGGGTGTACCGTACGACCTGAGTTGTCGTTTTCCTTGGTGGTTGAGTTTCGTGCCAATCGCTGACGACCCCCACCCTGAGACCAGAAGGGGTCCCAAGGGTGGGAGAACGCTGGTGCACCCCGAGACCGGAGGGGGTCTCGGGGTCAAGAAATGATGACCCCGCCCCGTGACCCCGAGGGGGTCCCGGGGGTGGGGAAATCAGTGCACCCCGAGACCGAAGGAGGTCTCGGGGTCGAGAAATGATGACCCCACCCGTGACCCCGAGGGGGTCCCGGGGGTGGGGAAATGCCAGTGCACCCCGAGACCGGAGGGGGTCTCGGGGTCGAGAAATGATGACCCCACCCCGTGACCCCGAGGGGGTCCCGGGGGTCTCGGGGTCAGTAGCCGCTGTTACCTTTTCTGACGACACGGGATCAGTCATATCACCTCCCATGTAAATAAGAGAGGATTTTAGGAAATTGATTCTAAATCTAGGTATGCTTTCAAAGAGGTGTAGGACCAGCTTCAAATAAGACATCTTGGAAATATTAGCAGGATTGAAGATTAGAGTACATCTGCAAACTGAAGGACTTAGACTCTGTTTGATAATTGATTGAGTTTGATACCCTCAATCATGCTATCAGCAGTAGCCAGAGACAACATTAACAAGATGAGGGCTGAGAGAATCTTGTTGTCTCAGCCCTCTTTTGCACTTGACCCATTTACTAAGAGTACCATTGTCACACCTCTTTGTAAAGGACGGAATAGGTAGGACGCAACAAAAGAAAAATTGGGCTCTATTCCGTCCTTTACAAAGAGGTGTGACAACCATGGAGTAAAATGGCAGATTTAATATGAGAAATATAAGCTTTGATCTAGCCATATAGAATTGAAGTCCCTGACTTGTAATAAATTAAACAGAAATTCCCATTTGACCTTAGTAAAACCTTCTTCAAAATCAAATTAAGTTAAGCTCACTGAAGGCGATGAGTTGATAGCTAGAGCAGAATTTCCAAACACTAATGCTGCCCCATTGTGGTAATAGCAGGATGAAAATAAATTCGTTTGTTGACTATTTTATCATGGTTCTTTTCTAGATGGCAGAAATAGGGAAAGAACTCGCAACAAATAATGTATGGCTTGATATTTGCTGAATGTAAAGGATGCGTATAGATTAGATCTTTCAGCTAGGATTCAAAGTTCATACACTCACAAGATAGAGAAGTAAGGGTAGAGGTGTGGGATATTGCCTTATCTTTGTCCCTAAATTCCAACCGCAACTTGTTGCTTCATTTTTCTTTTCCTGGTGCAATGCCTCTTCTTTGCTCCCATTTCCAAATCTTTTCTCTTTGTATTGGTGGCTAGAATTTTCTACAGATCATTTGCCACTATCTTCTGAAGCCATGCGTGTGCCACCATTTTGCTTTATCATCATTGCTGATAATGCTGTTGCAATGTTGTTGCTGTTGCTTCTATGTTTGGTAGAATTCCCACCATTGCCATTTTAAATTGCAGTTATATCATTTCTTGCTTTTGATTTGCCAAATTCAATATAAGAATAGACAAGTTTGTAAATGTAGTTTTGAGGGTTTTGCAAAGCTACTGCCAAGGAGCTTTCTTATTTGTTTAGTTATTTGGAAGACTGTTCCATAATGAGGGTTGCAACTAGTGCAATTGTCATCCTAAATTAAAAAACACAAAATAAAAACCATGTAGAAAAAATGTATTATGGTTGAAAAGGGTCACCTTTTGTGTACACATGTATCAATTTATGCATGCACCAATTTATCTATTTAAACATTTGGTAGATTGAAGGGCCTAGTTTTTAAGCCTGCATCAAAAGGGTGTAGCGCATAAGTAAAATTTATTTAGAATGAATGGTTGGAGACATTACAGTTGGCAACCTGGAGGGCATTTATGTGAGTATTAGAATTTTAAGGTGACTTAGGAAGTCGGCGAAAAATTTCATTGAAATGCTTTTTAGTTCCAATTGCTAATAGTCGAGCTTCTTATCTCTTCCAGTTGGTATATTGCATTTCATTATAGTTCAACAACTCCAACAGGCCATACAACAAACTACTTAATTTTAAAAATAATCCAGAAGGTGAAACCTAACTAATTGACCTTGTTTATCCCTTGTTCTTATGCTGATTGAAAAAGCAACCAAAGGATCTGGATTCAAAACTTAGTGCATCTTCAAGTAGATAATTATAGTGCAGGAGGGCCTCTCTCCCTGCTTTTCAAAAGACAAAAATTACCCTTTTGACATTTTTTAATGGTTATTTTGGTCATTGATAAATATATGTGAGAGAAAAGATGGGGATAATCACAGTTTGACTAATGAGCCTCGAAAGACTTTTCTTTAGCTTGTGCAGCATTTTTCCAAAGGGTTAGGTAGGATAAGTGTCTTATCTTCCATTTCCAAACTAGGTCTCAGGGTATTAGGATAAAATGCCATTCATTTCAGAAGATCCTCCACATGAAAATAGGAGCTGGTATATATTCTTTAAAATGATTGTTATAATTTAAATTAGGGCCTGTATTTAGCATAACAACCATGTTGGAAAGATAAAATATTCGGCACTAGAAGTCATTGTATATATCATATAACCTGTAATAGCTGCTACATCTTGGCATGTAACTTTTATTTTCTTGAGACAAACATGTTACAATATCATGTCATCCTTTTTAAGCATTCATATAAACTGTAAGAAATTTTTCTACCCTTGATATTGTCTTGGTACATCCGTTTAAAGCAAACCTCCCTAATTACAATATTTTAAATTGTTGTTTAAATAACCGATCTTGTGTTCATGGTTTTCTCAGAGACCTGTCTACGAACAAAATTTTATAATAATGTTAGTCCTTGATTTTTTTTTTTTTTAACATCATTCAAAGTTATAGATTAATTTAATCGGAATATTCAAATTTAAAGAAACACAATGTAAGCAAAATGTTGAGGCCATAAACAATACTGCGGTCTTTCTATATCTGCTTTTGTGTGGAAAAAAAAGGGTTGGGATTCAATCTGCTTTATTAAGATATTGAAGAAGAGCAGAAAGGATTGCAAAGTACAAGGAAAGGAGTGCAGTCCAGAGAGTTGGAGTATGTGAAGATAGAAAGTACAGGAAGAAAGAAAATGTCTTCTGTGGTAGAACAATAAAGCTGCTCTTGAAGAGAGTCAAGGAATGATCCAAATACCTTTGCTTTGTTAATTTAGTTTATGAGTGTTTTTCTATTTTCTCTCTTTCTTTTTTGGGTCAGTTGGATGACTTAAAAACCACCCAAGCATAAACACTTCTATAGTAGTCCTGAAAAAAAAAAAAAATGTCACAAGGTTAATTCTCTTTATCAAAATGGCCAACCAAACTGCAGCGACTACTTGGTCCCATGCTAACTTGGATTTTGGGAATTCTTGTGGCTCCTCTCGCTTCGGTCCAGAGATATCTGTCTGTGGAGCAGCGGGACTGTCGCTTGAGAGCAATGGTGATGGTCCTCCGAATTTGTCTCTCAGAGGCTGTTTGGTTTTGATAGATAATGAGTAAAACGGTTAGAAAATAAGTGTTGGTCCCTAGCTCTGGGCGGCCTCCAGAGTCTGAGCGGCTCCAGTCCTGGACGGCCCCAGAGTCTGGGCAGCCTCCATTCCTGGACGGCCCCCAGAGTCTGGGCGGCCCCCAGTCCTGGGCGGTCCCCAGAGTTTGGACGGCCCCCAGTCCTGGGCGGTCCCCAGAGCCTGAGCGGCCCCCAGAGTCTGGGCGGCCCCCAGTCCTGGATGGTCCCCAGAGTCTGGACGGCCTCCAGAGCCTGGGCGGCCCCCAGAGTCTGGACGGCCCCCATTCCTGGGCGGCCCCCAGAGTCTGGGCGGCCCCCAGGGTCTGGGCAACCCTAGTCCTGGGCGGCCCCCAGAGTCCGGGCGGCCCCAGTCCTGGGCGGTCCCCAGAGTCCGGGCGGCCCCCCATTCCTGGGCGGTCCCCAGCCCTGGGCGGCCCCTAGAGTCTGGGCGGCCCCCAGAGTCTGGGCGGCCCTAGAGTCTGGGCGGCCCCCAGTCCTGGGCGGCCCCCAGAGTCTGGACGGCCTCTAGAGTCTAGGCGGCCCCAGAGTCTGGGCGACCCCCAGCCCTGGGCAGCCCATAAGAGTCTGGGCGGCCCCAGAGTCTGGGCGGCCCCCAGTCCTGGGCGGCCCCTAGAGTCTAGGCGGCCCCCAGAGTCTGGGCGGCCCCCAGCCCTAGGCAGCCATAAGAGTCTGGGCGGCCCCCAGAGTCTGGGCGGCCCCCAGTCCTGGGCAGTCCTCAGAGGCTGGGCGGCCCCTAGAGTTTGGGCGGCCTCCAATCCTAGGCGGCCCTCAGAGTCCGAGCGGCCCCCAGTCCTGGGCAGCCCCAGCCCCGGGTGGCCCCCAAATCGAGAATAATGTTCATGTCAGAACCACTAAACATCATAACGCTTTAAATGGTTCGAATAAGACAAGCACTGAAACACCGCCGTTTATCTAGAAAAAGGACACTGAACTTCTATTTTAGAGCCAGATGCCTTTTTCCTGACTCTGACATCCCCACTAACCCTGACATTCCGTTGGGATGATCGAGGTCATCATGAAATCCTTATCTTCATGAGCAAGTTTCTTAATACCCTTATTATTCATTGTCACTGAATGACCACGTAGCGAAAAAATAAAATAATAAAAGATGAATACTTATCCCACACGTGGATCACTGGAAATTAAGATAATAAAATAAATAAGTTAGGGGGATAAGAAGGGGGAAGGAGAAAGAAGAAGGGACTTCTTCTTCTTCCTGAAAGAGATCTTATAGCAAGAGAGGAATCTGATGATCCAGCATCAACAGGTTTGGAGTGGAAAGAGTTAGAATCCTTATTCTCAGAAAAACACTTCTATCTCTTTTTTAATTTTTATTTGCAAAATTGAGGACTTATGACATTTTGAAAATAATTATGATGCTTCAAATATTGAAATTTCTGATGCTGTTTGTCGGCTTGTTGAGGTGGAGGCATGGCAAAGGCTGGACCAATGGAAGGGAAGTCTTTGTCGTGCCAGCTATGATATGTAGAAAGGGTGTAAGATTTAGATTTATTATTTGCAGGAGAAGACTTTGTGCATTGTCTCTCATGCATAAAATCATGCATTGAATGTGATCATTAACCATATGCTTATATGCATGCATAATTAATTAATACGTACACGATATTATGCATTGAAAGTGGCTTCATATGTATCCTAGGGTTACTATCTCGCACCTTCCAAGGATTACTTCCGATCATTGCCCCATTTTGATTTCGACGGAGGTTGATCTGTATCGGCGAAGACAGTTTAGATTCGAGCAGTTTTGGACGATCCATTCAGCTACTCGGTCTATTATTTCTCAGATTTGGCATCTTCCTATCAGGGATAATGCTATTTATCGTTTATCCCGGCGTCTTATGTTGGCTAGACGCCGTCTTTCCACTTGGAATAGGCTGGAGGTGGAGGATCTGGTTAGACAAGTGGAACTAGTTGAAGCCAATATTGTTGCCCTGCAGGTGAAGGAGGACCAGGAGAGGCTTCTGCTGGATTCGGATCTCTTTTCTCTTTGGGACAAGCTCGCCCGTCACCACTCCCTTCTTCAACAGTAGGAGATGTTCTGGAGGCAGAGATCCAGGGTTCAGTAGATTTGTGAGGGGGATCGTAATACCATATTTTTCCATCAGGCCACTTTGAAGCGGTGAGCCGCTAACAGAATCCGGAGGTTAGTCGATGTGGAGGGGCACAATCTGGAGGATATCCACTCTATTCAGGATCTGCTTCTCCATTTCTTTCAATCGAGATGGGCTGAGTCCTCTGGTGATGGGGCTCCGGTTGTCAGGATTCCTGATTCCAGGAAAGTTTCCCCCAAGGAAAATGACATGCTTGTCAGTTCGATTACTGCGGAGGAGATTCGGATGGCTCTTTGGGAGCTTGGTCCGGATAAGGCCCCTGGGCCTGATGGGTTTCCGCCTCTTTTTTACCGTCACTATTGGGATATTGTTGGGCCGGAGGTGGTTCAGGCTATTCAGCTTGTTTTCCAATCTAAGCACATCCCTTTGGAGTGGAATCGGACTCTTATTACTTTGGTGCCCAAGCGTTCGGCGGCTTCTCTCCCACAGCATTTCCGGCCTATTAGTCTATGCACTACTTTGTATAAAGTATGTGCTCGCCTTTTAGCTGGTCGTCTTCGTCTTGTGATTCCTCGCCTCATTTATGTCGAACAGGACGCATTTATTAGAGGATGCTCTATATCAGATAACGTCCTCATTGCACAGGAGTTTATGCATGATCTTCGTAGAGCCCCGGCTAGTTGATATCTTATGGCGGTTAAGCTGGATATGGAGAGAGCTTATGATAGGTTGAGTTGGGCCTTTCTGCACCGCTCGCTTCAGGATTTTGGGTTTGATGATTTGTTCGTTGAGTGGATCATGACTTGTATTCAGAGGCCTTCCTTTTCTATGATCATCAATGGCAGCCCGACTGAGTTCTTCCACTCTTCAATAGGGTTGAGGCAGGGATGTCCTTTATCCTCTTTGTTGTTCATTCTGGCTGCGGATGATCTCTCTCGTACTTTTCATCAGGCTCAGTAGGATCGGCGACTTGTCCGTTCATGGCCGGTAGTGAGGGCCCTTCGATCTCTCATCTTCTTTTCGCCGATGATTGTATTCTTCTGGGTCAGGCTTTCATTGATACTGCGGCTTCCTTACACTCTATATTGCAGCGCTATTATCAGGCTTCGGGACAACGGGTCAACTTTCTTAAGTCATCTATATGTTTCAGCTCGAAGACCACTAGATCTACCAAGGAATCCATTATTAATCTGTCGGGTATCACTACTCAAACTGATCGGTTTATGTATTTGGAGATCCCCATAACTGGTAGATGTCCCCGCTGTTCCAACTATGCTGAGTTTGAGAGGCAGGTCCGGCAGCGTATTGAGGGGTGGCAGGTCACCAGTTTATCTATGATGGCGAGGGTCATCATTATTCGTTCGGTGCTTTCTTCTCTTCCTATGTATCTTCTTTCGAACGCTGCCATCCCGATTACTTGTCTTAGGAGGATTGAGAGATGTTTCAGAGATTTTCTATGGGCTTCTATGCAAAATGGTCATGGTATTCATCTATTATCCTGGGACACGGTATGTTTGCCTATCCAAGAAGGTGATCTTGGGATTCAGTCTCTGATTGTTAGAAGAGAAGCTCTAATTGCCAGACATACATCGTAATTCCTCCTGGAGCCGCAGTGTCTTTGGAGCTCTCTGATGCGAGCGAGGTATGGTGATTGGACGTCAGGCTCGCTCATTATGCCGTCACAGGGCTCTTCCTCCTTGTGGAAGGAGGTCTGTAGATATGGTCAGTCTATCTTGGATAATAAGGCTCATCCAGGATACTTGGATTTTTGAGCTCTCTTTCGCGATGGCCCTCTTTTATAAATATGGAAGCCCCCTCCAGTTTAAAGGTTAAGGATTTGATTTCCTTGGATCCCCCTTCATGGCATATTCCCTCAGTGACCCATTTCTTCGGGGAGGAGCTTTCTCGACGGATTATCTCGCTGCCTCTTATGCCTGGCCGTTCAGTTGATTCTAGACTTTGGCAGAGATTTTGTCTCTCTAGGGCCCCCACTAGGGACCTTATGATGATTTTTAGGCCGCAGTCTCAGCGCACGGAGGATGCTGCTTGGATTTGGAAGCTTTCCATCCTTCCCAGGGTTCAGCTATTTATTTGGAAGCTCCTATGGGACTGCCTTCCCACCTGTGTCCTCTCTCGGAGGGGCCTATCTATTCAGCTGACCTGTCCTATATGCTGGCAGGGGGAGGAGTCTTCTGATCATGCTATCTTCCTCTGCCCCAAGCTAAACGGATATGGTATCTGATGGGTTATTCTAGCAGATGGGATGTTATGACCTCCCCGCGATCCTCTTTCTTCCATGATATCCGGTGGGGTTCACAGCATAAGTGGGGTCTTTGGGCTGTCACAGCATATCAGATTTGGATGTTGAGGAATCAGCTCATCTTCTCGAATGACCCTATTTCTTCTCATAGGATTGTGAGGTAGATTACATCGTTGACGGCGGACTGTGCCCATGCTTTTATTACTGTTGGTTCTGACTCTTCTGGCCTCTGGGGTTCCCCTGCTGCTTTGGCAGCGAATCGGCATACGGTTTTAATTTCTTGGGAGCCTCCCCCTCCAGGATTTGTCAAAATCAACTTCGACGGGAGTGTCTGTGGTAGAGTTGCTGGATCGGCATTCATCATTCAGGGGCCACTTGGTGACTTATTGGAGGCAGGAGGATTTGGTACTCTTGACTCCTCTGTCCCGATGACTGAGCTCTATGCTGCTTGGGTGGGTATTTCTTATGCTACTCGGATTCTCCATGCTCATAGGATCATGATTGAGGGTGATTCTATGACGGTCATTTCTTGGTTACAGAAGGAGAATTGCTTTGTTGGTCCTTTTAATCCGATCCTGAGGGATATTTGGTCTATGCTATGGGAGGTTGGTTCTGTCCAGATTTGTCATATATATCATGAAGTCAATACGGTGGCGGACTGGACGGTTACCTCTATGGCTCAGCATACTGGATCATGGATATAGAGACCAGGCAACCCCTGTCCTAGTCTACTGCAGCAAATTTTGTACTCTGATGTATCTGACTGACTCGTACTAAATTTATGTGATCATCCGTTTGTATCAAAAAAAAAAAAAAAAACATAAAGACTTTTTCTTATTCGCAACGTAATATGCTGACATTCGAAAAATGATACATAAACACTTTTTCTTATTCGCAACGTGATGTGCTGACATCGAGCCCAACCAATGTATCCAAGCGTATACATATAAACCTCCATCTAAGTTGTCAATATCAATCGTACGAGTACCGATCATGTTATTCAGTAAATGGTACCAGTCGACGGGAGCAAGACTCATTCATTATGCATGTATAAGATATTCAGTTTTATTTTATTTTTTTATTCTTAAGTTGAAAAAGATCAACCATGGATAAGGCCCAACGAGCCTTAGTGCGTTCCATATATGCAATAGTATGAGCACACATTTAATCCATATTTCAGTGCATGCTTGTTACATCGAAGGATGATGCAGCAAAATTTTAATAAAATTCAAGAAAAAAATTGCTACACTGTCCTTGGTGATGGGATTGGCTTTTTTTTTTTTTTTTTTTTACCAGTTGACTCGGCATCTTTGTGAGATATGCTAGGCTTGTTTTGTTCCACAACGGAAGCAAAATTTTTTTTTCTACTTTGCGTGCGCATGCATCACGTGTTAATCATCGAACACAATGTAATTCGTGCACGCATACGCCAATCATCGAATACGGTGCAGCTCTAGCTTCCAAATGCTTATGAACACGATGCAGCTCTTATTTTCAGATGCTTACGGACCGGATCGGCTGTTCAAGCAAAAATTTATAGTGCATCATCTTACTGTTTTGACACGATGATGATGCGCATGCATACACTTGCGTGCATACGTGCATCAATCAACAAGATGCAACCATCGGCGCAGCAAGACCTTTTCATCCAGTAACCATTGCCCAATAAACAGGCATCATGCCCTCTTTCCATTTCTCCGGAATTCCGATCCTGTCGCACTTTCTACCTTCTATTTCAATTTTCCATTACATTTTCTATTAGTTTTTATTATATTTTTCCGTTATTTTATTTTATTTGAACAATTGTCACGGCTCTGCCATTGTAGGAAGGAGTCAGGGATCTATCATAACTTGAGAGCGTTAGCACCACAAAGGAGCAAAAATGATTTTAGACGATGTCTAGCATGCCACAAGATCTACCTATTTTTTATTAGTTTATTAAATCCATTTTTAAAGAAATTTTGACCTCTCTTTTATTTTATTGAACATGATTTTTAGTCAGATTAAATTTTTGGGATTTACCTCACATTCTAAAAGCATCATCGGGCATAATATTCAAATAATAAAAATATGAAAAGGCAAGAAAGAGAGATGAGTCATTAATCTCTCTCTCTCTCTCTCTCTCGAAACAGGCTAGTCATGTAGTTTGCTGGATTGATTGATCCATATGCTCCCAGTATTAAATTTCTATCACTATAATATGCGCTGGTTCTACAAAACAACATGATACAAATGCCACAAGCATGAAGTATCCAAATGTTCTTCGACTCCTCGCATATACGATTATTTGTTGAGGATTCCAACCTCTTGTCACCTTCATAGACTATCCTACAAAAGCTTCCAAGATCAGAATACTACTTGAATAACGTCAGAGCCCGGCATGTGCAAAGTGTTAATTCCAAGTAAACATTCCAACCCCATCCAATATGCATGGCTGATTCCATGAAGCCATTGTGTTTTCTGTTGGGCATGTCTCTGCACAACCAAAATTAGCATGAAAACAATCTGTTCTTGCAATCTCTATTTGTGCAATGACCACTGAAGCAGATGGTTCATAACTAGGGATTCTCCACGGTCAAGAAAGGAGATCAAAAAGGCCTGATTCAAACAATAAGGATTCGAAGAAAGAGGCTGCCACAAGATGTAAAGCTTCAACTAGGAAGGAGGGACAACTAATATTCTGAACCAATTCCACAGAGCAGGGATAAGGATTTCCAGATCTGGTTTTGATCTCCATAGGGCTGAAAAAAGACCAAGCCCTTTCCATGAGTTCACTCCACGTTGAAGAATTTGTCTACATGGTTCCAACTATCCTTGACATGGCCACTGCTTTCATAATGTTGGATTTGGCAGCATCGAGCAATGGGTCTGACTGTAAAGCCTTCTCAAAACAACTCTTAGCTTCTTCCCACCTTCCCTCTGCCACAAAAACAAGCCCCAGATTGTTGTGTGCTGGTGCATATCCTGGGCACAGCTCTAGAGACTTCGCAAATATAGCCTTTGCATGTTCAAACCTCTTCTCCTGACGGTATAGATTTCCAAGATTTGAAAGGATGGCATGGGCCTGTTGGATCGTAGCATGTGAGAGTGCCCGCTTGTATACTACCTCAGCTGAAGATGGATCATCAGATAATTGCAAGGCAATACCTACAATCATGAAAAAATTGGAGCCTTTGTAATGATAAGTAGAGGAATATCTGAGTGCAGCAAAACAAAAATAAGAGGAAACTGAAATTTATATTATCTTTTTTTGAGGAAGACTGAAATTTATATTATCACATTTGCTATATTGTGTTCTTGCCAAAAAGATCCTGATAAGGAACGAGACTTAAGAAAACAAAATTATATAAGAATGTTCCAAGTAAACCCACTAAGAAAGTCAGACATGGTTTGAAACGAAACAGGATGGTACCAATACTACCATACCGTTCCACCCAGGTCAGTCCCGAAAGGGGCATCGTCCTGGCCAAACCAGATCAGTACTGACTGGCACTGATACCAGTATTGTCAGTACAAGGCTGTCCTAATCAGAATTCCTCATGATTACTTTTCTAAAAGAAATGGAGGCCAGCTAGGATCAGAGATGCCTTTAGACATATCGCAAGACCCTTCTAACCCATAATATGAGAAAGAGTGAGAGAGGGGAGAGGAAAGGGTGAGAGGTGAGGAGAGAAAAAAAAAGGAGAGGAGAGGGCTTTGCTTCCTTCCATGTAATTTTCGATTTATTTATACCTTCTTTTTTTTTCATATGTATCAAGTCACTTCTCCACATTGGTGCATCTCTAGACCTTGTTGTAAATGTCCAAACCATCTTACTTATCCTTTTCTCAATTTATTCTCGATTGGTGCCCATGTGCAAAACTTGAATTCTGTAAATAGCTGGTCCTATGTTTGTATAAGGAGGGCTACGGTAAGTTAATAGTCAATATAAAACTATAACTATGAAAATGAAGTTCATAAAAAAATTTCAAGTTCCTTAAAAATCTAAAAAAAATTCAAGAGATGTCATAAAGGATATATGTGACTGTTAAATTTTATTTTCTTGCATTTTAGTAATTAACGGATTTTTCTAACTCCGCCTCTATACAAAACATTATCAGCCTCATGTTTAGATAAAGGAGAATGGTTGCAGTATGTTGATGACTAGTGTAGAACTATAGTGAATCCTATGAATATGAATCTAATTAAAAAAAATTAAATCCCTTAAAAATCTAAAAACTTATGAGGAGATTTCCTAAAGGATACATATAATTTTTAAATTTCATTTTCAAGCATTTCAGTAATTGATGGATTTTTTGTTGATTTTAAGATTATTTCTAATAAAAAATTAAAAAAAAGTGCTGCTTTAGTGCAATGAATATAAAATATGCAATGATAATTAAAAATATGAGTTCTAAAATCGTCATCTTGCATTTTATTGATCAACATATAATTTTATGATTTTCAAGCTATTTTTTAGCAAAATTACTAAAAACATAAAAAAATTAAATTATTAAAATCATGGAGTGTGCATTTGATAATTATTGAGAACAATCGTAAAATAATATTTTACATTTAGTTCACTCATGAAAATACCATAATTTCAAAAATATTTTTTAAATAAAAATTAAAATATTGATCATCCATGAATAACATGATATAATTTTAGCAATCTAAAATATGCATCAAAAAATGTCTTTGATTCTTGATTTGAGTAGATGATATGCAGGTAGCATGGATTTTTAGGTTGGTTAGAAAGAGCCCAATATCAGGTAGCGTCGTGAAATGACGGGCTAGTGCAGCTGTTGTGGCATGGACAATAGAGAAGGTAGGCACTTAGTTGAAATAGGTGCAAATGGAAATGGTTACATTTGCCCTAATACATAGCAAGGTGTGAAACTGGCTGACAAGTAGTTGCATGCCTTGGTATTCATTCACACACTACAATATGAGATCATGACAGAAATATTTGAATCAAGGCAAGGAAAAGAGATGGGAAGACTCATTGGCAACTGACTTCGTTTTTGACAAGGAAGATCCTATGCGTAGATGGTTAGTGAATCAATAGTCATAAGACATGGGCGCTAGATAAACTAGAGAATCCTCCATAACCAGACAACCATCGTGAAAGAGTTGGGTGCTCGATGAAGGCAGATAAGCAAAGAAGCATATCTCACTCACCATGAGTGAGACCCAACAAGAGAGAAAACAAGAGACTCTATAGGAGTCTTGAGGACTATGATTGGTGATTCAATTGGTGCATGTTCAAGGCACAATGTGGTGCATGGGCTTCCATGGCTAGTCAATGCAATAAGAAGGGCAAATCCAGGGAAAAAGTAACAACTTATCTGATTAAGGCAGTTAACAAAATAGCAATATGAGAAGATGACAATGAAACTTTGGAGCCATCATGTAAGGCTTGCCCAAATCATCTCACGATGATAATGACAATTTGAGTAATGAATCCAGAAGCCAAAGTGAGTAGGGTGGGTAGTCTAGAGGTTGCTGCAGTGATGACTATTCTCATGGCCCCAATCCATGCATCAGCGAAGCTGAATTTATGCACACCATGAAGGATAAAAACTAGAGAATTTAGGCTTAAAGTAGATTTGGAAGGAAGACATTATCCTATAGAAGGAAAGGATCAAATAGTGGTGCAGTCAAGGGAACACAAGATCAGGGTTATAGGGATAGGTATGTAGAGAGGTTGGGGGCTCAATTGCTAGAAGCTATGTTCAGAGGTATATGGATTATATGCACACCCGACAAATTAGAAGTAGATGGAAAAAGTAGACAAGAAACAAAAAGAAGATAAGGAGCAGTAAGTACTGAGAGACTCGGGAGCTATTATATTGATCGGAAAGAATTGATGTTAGCGACACATTTGCTAATGTCAGATAGCTATGGTGGACAATGAATCTCATCACACACCAGAGCTGGATCTCCTAGTGCATCAGATAATCAATGTCAATATTATGTCCCATCCACATATGATTCATTTGGTTTCTTCCACTCATCATATCTCATGAATTTCAACTCTGCACATTATCTCTCTTATGGATATGACTATAGCCTTGGATCGGAGTACAATGCTACTTCCCACTACACTGAGTAGGGATGGCTAAGTCCAACTAAGTACTGGATGTAGACACATCCACAACATCAAGAACCACAATGTCATTAACTAGACATCTTATGACTAGCATGGGTAAGGACCATATTTAGCCTGGAACAATATTTTAGCTCCAAACTACCAGCAAAACCCAAATGTATACGATAGGCCCAACATTCTATGTGGGATTAGCCTATTAAAGTGAATTACTATAGTTTTTCTTGTTTCAATACTATATTGTATTTGTTATTCTTCACTCATAAATGCTGTTAGTTGATTGATAATTGAGTGTCAGGACCAATATTGACACTCATTTATGACATAGGCTTCAAAAAATATCCTTTAAATACTAAAAAATACAAAACAATTAAGTCTAAGCATCTTCATCATGAATAAATATCCAAAAAGTAATGAAATTTTTTTTAAAAAATTTGATATATGGACATCCTAATATGGCACCGATACGAAGTTATATATCATGTTAGTTCAAGATAACCTGATATCATACCACTTCATCCAAAAACCAGTACCAGGCTTGGTACCGGTTTTTAAAACCTTGATGTCAGCAATGGTTCAGATCAAATTTTAGTAATTTATTGTATGCAACATGGAGCTGTGAAACAAGTTTGGTCACTTAAATGGCATGATAAAATGACTCCTGTGCATTTCCAACCTGTACAAACAAGTTGCTGCAATCACCAAACTCAGTTGAGAAATCAAACCAGTTAATTAGATATTAACCATACCAATCAGTTCAACATTGTATAGAACATCAAGGGATTCTAGAATGCCTAGAATGACATGCATGGATCACAGTAAAAGTTTATCAAGAGATTTTGTTGTGGAAGCTATACCCCACCCTCATCCCTTTAGGGACAACAATTACTTTGCAAGATGGTGTTAGGCATCCTAATTTCTATACATCACATTCATCATCCATCAACTTTTCCCTTCCTCAGTCTCCTTCCTCAAAAATATCATGTGCAGCCAGCTAATAAACCAATAAAATTCATATTTCCACTATTCTGTCTCTGGCTGACTCATAGCCTACTTAAAGAAGAATATTTAACTGCTAAAGAAGAGATGACAATTACCAAGATTGGACCATGCATAACTGCATTCTTTGCATCGGGCTACTGCAGCTTTGAGAAACTTAACTGACATCTTGTACTGCATGGTACAAAGGTTGTGAAGACCCAGTTGATGCCATTGCACTGCATCATCAGGATCCTCCTCAATTGCCTGTTACAGAGCAATCCTTACATATAAGTTCAACAGATACAAGGAAATAATCGCAAGCAAAGGAAAAATTCATAAATTACAGTGAAGAATTTAATGAGTGGCAAAGATGGATGCTGTGCAAGCTAATTTGTTGGAAAGTTGGAGCAAGTTGTGGAGATTTAGATAATCAAAGTTACAAATTGTATGTATTTATTGGCTTCTGTGAATCATCAGATAGAAAAAATGCCATACTAAGAGAAAAGCATATTGTATGTATTTATGGCTTCTGTGAATCATCAGATAGAAAAAAATGCCATACTAAGACAAAAGCATCCCTGAATGCGCTTTAGCAACGACTTGAGCAAAGCTCCAATGGTCATATTCTCCTTGAAGGAGGATCTGGATTTAAATCTTTCATGATGCATCCCGAAATGTTTAAACTTTGTAATTTATCTAAGGTGGGTATACCTTCCCTTTATCTCTCTCACACAAATTTAAAAGAAATCTCACACAAAATTTAAAAGAAAGAGTGCTGCAGCAAATTTAAAAATGCAACTCGACGCATTTATGGTTACTACCTGAAAAAAATAGCAAAAGACATGAACATCATCAACAACTACAACAAAACTAGATAGTCTCATTGTTAAAGATTTAGATATCAAATAACCATTATCTTAAAGTGATGCTGATGTGGATGTTTTCCTTCAGATGAGATGGTCACAGGAACAGTTAGCTCATTCATCACCATGTCTACTTACTATCAGACAACTACAATACAGAAGAACCAATGGCAAAGGGTATTGGTACATATAAATTCTGCTTGACAGGACCAAACTTAAATGAGAAAGACAATATAGAATTATTCTTGGATAATTCATTGTATCATTTATATTCCACTTCTGCTTGTTTCATTTTTCAAACTAAAGTACTTTTAAACAAGGTTAAAGGAAAAAAAAATTAACTTGTGAGAAAACAACTCGAAACCTATTTTATATTTCAAACTATTCAAACAAGACATATCTAATGGTTTTTTATATAACTAATATCGGGCAACTCCAAATACAATAGAAAGCATGAATTTTCTTGATTAAAAAAAGGGTCTAATCCAGAACCACCATTACTAATCTAATTAAAAGCACAAGAAAAAGTTAAAAAGGGCTTCCCCATCTTCTACAGCATCATCTCCGTTGCCAAGCACCAGAGAAACCTCGCTGTCAAGTTCAGTCTTGCAACTTTTCACATATTTGCTAATGCAGAGCTATCATCCTCCAGTCATCATGAATTGACCTTCGCCAACATCTCCTAGTTCCCAACCTAGTAACTCCAGCACTATCTTCCAAGTCTTTCTATCCCATGCCCTACTTTAGATAACACCATGGAACATTAAGCTAATCTGCCTTGGTATCCCATGTCTGATGAACTTTGGAAGATTCATCATACTTCAAAAACACACCACAAGGAATGGCCACAGAAGCTAAAGATTGCCCACAACAACAACAGATGAGTTGGTGGAGTGGCTTCAGTCTCATGCTCTTCATCTGGATCTTGTAGATAAATGCCAGTGTGGTTTGTTAAGGCTCAAGTTGAATGGAGCATACAAGGATCTTATGGGGACTAGGGAAGGCCTAAGGCAAGGGAGGTGGAGCCCATAGAAACCTGAGAGTTTGTTAGAAAGGTGCCAAGAGATGCGCAAGAAGTTAGAGGTCTGGGTGTCCATGTTTGGCTGCCATCCCCATGGGCAATTTGTAAGAGATGTTTCTAGTTCTACAATTTTTAGAGCACTTTCAGGTAGAAATTGTTTGGAACTATATCAGAGCATTCTACCAAATAGCACAGAGGCAGACCAGTTCTGGGGGGGAGAAGAGATCAGTGTGGTAGTGGGTACTGAAATATGGTAAAGTTCTGTACTGAGGGCATGTTTGGAATAGTAATTGGCTAATAGCTATCTCACATAACAGAGAAACAACCACCGAAAGGCCTCCGAGCAGCCAATACAAACAGGGCCTCACACTATGTACTGATACCAATTATCTGTCATACGGTATGCCTCAAACAATCCTGTTCTGGTAGTTTAAACCTTGCATCCTACCCTAGATTGGGATGGTCTTATGAGGAATTCAAGCAGTGAAGAACCAGCTGTTCGCTCTTGACCATGTGCAAGTTTTGCCTTTATGCAAATGTCCATACTTCACAAGGCTGATCCAGAGGATGCCAATTTTTCTTTCTTTACTCATATACCAAATTTGGAGGACTGCCTGCATTAACCAACCCAGGTCTCTCTCAGAGAACATACTCTTACAGAAATCAGAGGACATCTACATAAGAGTGAGGCAAAAAATAGCTGCATTATCCATATTGTTTTGCCTTAGGAGTAGCTGTTTGCAGGTCTGGGCAGAATGAGACCAGGTTTTCACTGGAAACTCAGGTCAAAGAGAAAGGAGATTGAAGACACCTATATTACGGGCTCTTTTGTTAATAAGACTGCTAGATTAGCTACTCTCTTCTTGAAAAAGATCTAACTTTGATTTGCTCAAAACTAGCTCTCACAATTCACAAATATCTATGGGACCTTCACTCTCCTTATGCAGCAGCTATAAGAAGATGAGTTTTATGATGAGCCTGCATTCATCTACCCTAGGATGAATGACAAGTTCAAATACTTGCATAACTCCTAAAAAGGCCCAATGGTTTGTCATTTTCTACTCTAGAATACTAGTCTAATATAAGAAATTTAGTCAAAAGAAAGCGTTTGTCATTTTTTCCTGCCTGTATTGATATTCATGACTCCTAATGTGGGCAAGAGTGGAGACAAGCAGAACACGAGCGAGCCAAGCTTTGTTTGAGCTTAGCTCAAAATTAAAATGACCCTGCTCAAGCTCAAGTTGAGTTGAGAAACTGAGCTCATGCTCAGCTCATATATAATCGAGCCAATTGGAGTTTGGCTCACTTAGTTTAAAATGTGATCCTCCTTTCGGTGGATGAAAACCTTGATGGGAAGAGATTGTTGATCCAGGAAGGAAGGTAGGAAGGGGGACTTTGCTATATAGAAGATAGCTTAGGAGGAGCCTTTACCTAGAAGGAATCAGAGAGCCCTAGCTGTCTCATCACTGTCACCCTCCATTCCCCTCACTACTTGCATCACAAAGAAAGGAAGAAACAAGATAGCATGAACATCACTATTGATCAAGAGGAGAAGCCTATGGGTGGACACCAATGATGGAACAAGAGAAGAGGCTGGTGGTGGCAGGTGGACAGATGCCAAGGAGAAGAGGCCATCAGTGGATGCCACAATGAAACCAAGATAAAGGAAAACTCAATCATATTGGTCTGGTGGGGAGAAAGGGAAGTGTTTAGGGATTCATAATCATCACCATTCACTCTATCCGCTAAAGACATTAAATTCTAATCTAATGATTGAACTTAAATTATTCAGTCAACTCAACTCAACTCATCTAAGCCTTTTCCCAATTACAACTTAAATTATTCAGTCAACTGACCGATTGTTCATTATTTATAATCACAGCAAGATCAACAAAAATGGTGCCAAAAATTATATCGGTACAGTATCGGTTTGGAACAGTATAGTATAGTGCGGTATGCATCCCATATTGAGAAAAAGTACCAATACTTTCTCTCACTTTCAACTCAAAACAGGATAATACTAGTTGGTACCGAGCAATACAGTATGGTTCCATTCAGTTTGGATTGGTTTAATTCATATTTAATCGAACCTCAGAACCATACCGATACCTGATATAGGTCGATACGGGTTAATATGGTAGTTCTTGATACATATACTAAAATTTATAGTACATAATAAATAATATATATAATAAATATTATATGATATATTAAATGAAATGGCTCAAGAGCTGAAAATAAGCTGAACCTAACACAAGCTCAGCTCATTGACTATTCGAGTGACGCAAGTTGGCACATGAACAGCTTACTCATTTGCCATTCAGATGCAGTCAAATAGTTATATATAGTCAAATAGTTATATATAATGATTGCTCCTTGACAATTTTGCTGCCCATAGATCAGAGAAACTTGAATATCGAACTTCTACAGATTATTATTTGCACTCTTTGACCTGACTATCATATGTGGTAAAAGAAAACACCCACAATTTTGCTACTACAAGGCACCATGTGATTTAACCATTTCCAATTATACTCCTTGTAACACACACCGACATTGACATCCTATTTTTTAATTATGTCTGCATGCTTCACAAATATGCCGCAACCTAAATCCTGATTTAAACAATAGATTTTGTCTGATAGTGGATTCATTATTTTCCTTTGAAGCCTCACTGGAATTAGACAACTGTAAACACTCCAAAGTCAGAGCACCACTTCATCAAACAATTTTATGATACATGCTTATCTATAATGTAGCAAATTTACAAGACACATACTTAGGCATGAGAAGTTCATGCCAAGAAAATGGACAACAGTAATAAAGGATAATATATTTCTATTGCATGACCAACATAAAGATGACAATGAGAAATAATACCCATTACATGTCTCCCAGACAATGCAAGATTTAACATTATCACTATGTGCTGGACGAAAAATAAGAAAATTAATCATAACTAACTTGCAGAACTATTACAAGAACATGTTTGTCAGGAAAGCAAGAATTATGATAAATAAAAATAAATGATAATAACTATCCCCTCTTACAGGAGAATTTGCAGATGCATTACTAAATCATCTAGTTCAACCAGAAAGACTGCCAGCAAACAAAAAGGAAATATATTGAAACAAGTTAGTCCGATTAAGTGTTCAAATTGATACAGGATGCATCACCTGCTTTAATGTATACAAAGCACGCTCTTGTGCCTCCATCAAATCCTTCTGCCCAGTTTCAAAAGCTGCTGCAATTTCATGTTGAGCTCTGTGAGCCATTGCCAACCCTGCCCATGCTATTGGAAGATCAATTACTGCAGGGTCCCCTTCTTTGAGAATTGATGCCATTTCATTTGCAGCCCAGGAAAGCTGCTCTGAAGAATCTTGTGACCTTTCAGCATCTTTAATTCGATGAACTGCTATAGCATATCGAGCAGACATTTGATTAGGCTCCAACTTTGCTGCCTGCACAGAGATAAGCATACAACAAGAGTAATTTAATATAATAAATCATTGTGAACTTGAATATAGATTTGGCACATGCCTGGACTCCTTTGGTACCTTCCTTAATCAAAACACCTTCTATTGATTTATTTGCACAGATTAACATGAAAAAAATAATTTCAAGAAATCTGTTGTTAGTGACATGGCTCCCTTACCAAAAACCCACAATTAAGTTATGCCACCAATGGGGACATAATATAAGTGGAGCAGTTGTGGCAGGAGAAAAAGGGAAAAGCTTCCTTGTAATAAATTTTACCACTCCATTAAAATAATATTGATCTTATGGATGATTTATAAATCAAAATGCTTTGTAATGGTTCTGTACTGTAGTTTATTCATAACAAAATTTAATTTCCTTTCTTCTGGCACACCAACCAGAAATTTGAGTTCTCCACTTCTTAATTGATCAATTCAGAACTCCTAAATTCACAAGTTAGGTTAAGAATAGCCAGAAAACTTAAACAAGAAATTAGCCAAGGATGTGTTGCTACCTGCTCCAAGCACTTTTTTGCATTCCTATGATCACCAGCCACATAATATGCATTAGCAAGATTCACCCATAATGGCCCAGCTTTAGGTTCAGTTTTTACTGCTGCTGTCAAGCACACTTTTGCAACAGCTGCAGCTTCAACTTGATGTGGATAAGCCCCTTCACCTGCATTGGCCCCTGGACCTGAACATTCAACAAGACAACTAAATGACAAACTACTCAATCAAACATCCTTATAAACATTGTTATATAAGAGAGAAAGGAATTAGCTATCAGTCAAAACAAGTATCTTTGATGCATATTAGGTGACATTGCCACTCTGTGATCATTCTACTTAGGTAGCTCAACAAAACAGAAGACAAAGACCATCACAGACATCTTATGGAATGTCAGGACTCAGGAGTACCATGACTTGTTTAAACTTATGAAAAATCATTTAGAAGATAAAACCCAATTAACTGCAGCATAAAATTCTGCTCCTAGGTTTAATATGATTAGTTAATGCAAGCTTTCTGAATCTTTTTTCTTAACTGGATTGAAATATAGCACGCTAAAATTTCTTATGAAATCACATTGGCAGTGAGGAATATATGTACTCAACCATTTTTCTAATACATAATTTTTTAATATGTAGTTTTTATTATTATTAGTTTTAATTATCCAAACTTCTAAATTCACCCAATCTTTTTTCTGAATTCTGGAATTTTCAGCCATGCCAAATTGTTCCTTATTGCCAAAACTTGTGACTTTGTTCACCACTAGTTTGAACAATTACAACAAAAAAGTTATTCTGTCAAATATTTGTCACATCAACATCATGCCATTCGTGCTTCTGACTTCCAAGGCCATGTTCCTCCTGTCCTTAGAAACTCGATCCATAAATAATATGCAGTAGAGAGGTGCTTTTTGGTTTTATACGATCGTTGGACAATGCATTTCTAGACAATTTAAAGGAAGACACAAATTAGTAATTTTGCCTACAACATTGTAAATCTAGGGAAAACAGGACATGAGTACAGGAATAAACAATATCGGAATGCAAAAAAAAAAAAAAAAGATAATACAGGCATAAAATTCCCATGTTATCAACAGCAAAGGATATCACACTAATAAAGTGGGACAGATAAATAGAAGGAACTAAATGTGTTAGGGTCATACCTGGGATGATCGATCCATATTTACATAAAAGAAAAGCTGCATAATTGATCAAAGCAGCGGGATGGTTTTGATCCTTAAGAATAAGATCTTGAAAGCATTTCGCAGAAAGCTCCAAATTTCCACTGGATGTAATTGTTAATTAGTAATCCAAACAAAATAATAAATAAATAAATAGCATTAATTATCAACTGCAGGCCAAATCTATTAAATTTCCATTCACTATAATAAAACAAGTCAGCTGCAGAGTGTAAAATTGACCTGGCATAGATATCTGTTCTATTTATTTAATTTTGGATCTATTGTTGTTAAAATCTTAGAATCCATGACACACATAAAAGTACCCCTCACAATATGGTTCTCATCCTCAGACTGGGATCAGCTGGGATCATGAGATCTAGATCCATCTTATGGATCACACAATCCCTTGGATCATAGGTTCCAACCCGATCACGTTATATACATATAAAATAATGCAAAGTCCATTTTATTTATTTTATTTGGCTATATGCCTTCTTAGAATTATTTCTTCATCTCTCATAAGCCTTGAGCACATAAAATTAGCATGCGTGTGAGAGTTTTTAACTTTTAAAAGCATAGAAAAGAAATTTTGGAGTTCATGATTTAAAGATTGTATTTTGAAAAATGTTTGTGAAAATTTGTTTCCTTTTCCAAAAAAGTATTATACCTAAAGGGATAATTGAACTGATCAGTAGCATATAAATATCTTGAAGAACTAGACATGATGTTCCTGACACTAGATATGCTGCATGTAAGCTTATGATGATCAAGACTACAGTTCTTATATTTGTGGAATTTTATTATTGAATTGTCTGCTTTATTAACTCATTTTTCAGTCTTCATATTTCTTTTATGTTTTTATATCTTCTAAAAAATCAAGAACATCTTGTGATCCTCATTTGATCCACAATCCAATCCAATCTAACCACCACTATGATTAATGACTCAATTTGGTCCTGCTAATATTGACTAGATCATCAAAGGATTAATAACTTAAGAAGCCTGCCCAGTTTAGAGGTCCAGGACATGTGAGAATAATCTAATATTGTGATTGAAAAAGGAATTGTGTGGAAATTTGAACAACATGATTACAAATAAGCTACAAGGTCAGTAATTGTTTGCACTGAGCATTTTATTTGCTTTTTGAACAGATGGAAGCCCCTCCTTGTACTATAATGTCTCAATATTTAGTTTCACATGAACGTGCCATTCTGTCAATTCTTCACACTTTAACACCTATTGTTGCAGCACATATTCTTCCTTTCATAACACGGACTTCAATTTGGACGATGTCAATTAAAAGCAGCAAACAAAGACAAATGAGAAAAAAAACGCTTAAAGGTTACAAGTTGCAAGTACCAAAAACATGGCATTGACCCTATATTCCAAAGTTTAAAGCCATCAACTTTGTTTGCTTTTTCACCTATTTACCTGATCTCATGTAAGCAGGCTACGTTAATTCTCCTTCTAGTCATTGTATCTATCAATTCCATTAACTTTCCTATTAAGAACCCTATATTCCAAGTTGCTAAACAAGTTTTACTTTATTTTATTTTATTTTTATTTTATTTTCTAAGTCTAACATCTTTACCCACATACATCCATAAAGGTGTTGAAACCCTTGCTCATTTTTACATCACACTCGAGCACCAACATGACGCATCGCTTTTAGGGACTATTCTAACTACCCTTGCCATTTCTACTACATTCAAGGTTCGATGCAGCATGTCGCTTCCGAAGAACACCATAACTTTATTAATTTTCTCTATTGGATTCATGTTCATAAGATGTGACTATAGTTTTACGATGATCGTCAATATACCGTAACCCTCCTCCTTTATCCTGACTTGGGATTGGCTATGTATAAAAACATGTAAGCTTAATGTATAGCGATTTCAAAATTATTATGACCTAAATCATGGGGCTATACACATTTCCACAATAAAGAAGTTACGGAAGAAAAAACTAAGGAACACCTCAATTTAAATCAAATCTGCATTCTTCAGCAAGTCCAATTTACAGAAGCAGGTGGCAATTTCAGAATATTGGCATAACCATCACACCTTTGAAGGCATGCAATGCCAAGATTTGCAAGGGAATCCAAGTAGTCTGGAACAATGGCCAAGAGAGATGAAAAAACAGATATAGCACTCTGGAAAAAAATAAGAGAACAAAATTAGCACACAGCAAGAAATGTGAAGATTGTTAGTGAATTTTGTGAAATGATCTGCAAATAGTATGAAATTAAAAAGGGAAAAGGAACCAAAAGCAAAATACATAAATACCTGCAGACGACTAGTTCTAAGAAGTATCAAACCAAGCGTATTCCAAACGGCTGCCTGTTTCGCATCTGATTGCACTGAATCTTTCAATTTCACAAGAATCTCATCTAGTTCACCCATTTCGAGCTCTTTATCTGAGCTATCCCCAGTATTTGCTTGCAAAATACACTGCAATGGAAATGATGTTAAACCTAAGAATAGGCATTTATAAATTATTTTTTCTATGACTTGTTTTCAATGTAAAAGAAGAGCAAGGATGTAAAGAATAACGTTCTGAGTCATTCGCTAATGCACCTGTGCATGGTGTATCTGCACTAAGGAAAGCAAATCTGGCCTCTGAATCTCTTCCTCATCTCGGTGTAATATCTCAGATGACTTTTCAAATGCCAAGACTGCCTGGAGGATTGTTAAGAGGATCAGACTTGACAGCAGTTGCAGTATAATCAAAAGTAAATGCCAGGATGAAATTCAGTACATGCCTTCTGTGGTTGACCCAATCTTTGATACATTAGACCAAGGATGAAATGTGCATGAGCATTTTTTGACATCTTTCGTGCCACATGTACCAAACCCTATAAGCATAGATCACCTTTATGTTACAGATGTTTATTATGATGATGATGATGAAACAGAAAATAGCTCAGGCAGCATCTCAGGGAAAAACTAATCTCACTAAAAGATAACAAAAAAAAAAGAAACTCAGTGCATAAACAAGTTGCCATGGTATAGAATATGCATGGGTGCAGACTCAAAAATAAACACATGTGCATGTAAACGGATAGATATATAAAGACACATCTGTATTTAAGTGTACTAGCCTTTGGCTTCCACAACTTGGTGGAAATAGGAATTTTTATGAGTAAATGAAGTGATGTTTTTCCAGTTCAAATGACAAGACTCATCTTCCCTGCCCACTTATAAAGTACTCAAATATTTTAAAGCATTGTACACAATAATATTTTCTGCCAATCAGTGAAACTATTTTAAGAAGCAGTCTATGCAGCCACATATGCATATATGACCTCCTAACCGCCTTGTATAGGGTCTAGGCTGCCTTTGTTTGTAAGCAGGTCTGAGCATCCAGAAGCCTAAGCCCCAAATATATGTCCTTCCACTTCAAGTATAGTGTTTCTTGTTTTTCTGAGTTTTAGATTGAGTTATTTACAAATTTCTTATCTTTGGCTATTAGCATGAATTAATTATTTTTAATATTTTAAATATGAACTGCACAGGCAGCCATTACTGCTTAGGCATTATGCAATAACTTGACTACTTACACAGTGGCTGTTTTTTTAAACCTCGGTGACTCACCATATTTTTTAACACATTTCATCTAGATTTAAGTATAATTTATCTATATCATGACCAGTAATATAATCCACAAAAACTTGCCAAAATACAAGAGAGTTCAATAAACTATAAATTATATAAAAGACATCCTCTCTGATTAAGTATTGGATATGTAATACTTAATAATATTCTCTACTACCAAAAAAAAAAAAGGAGAAATTATAACTTGAATCTGATCACAAATAGAAATTAACTCAAATATTATTTGATGGGATAAAAGTGTTCAGATTTCTTCACTTGCATATTTTTAACAACTTCAAAAAACCCTTTTTAATAATAAAAGCTTGGACCAAAATGTTTCAGCATTTCAGCAATTTTTAGCAGTTTTCATTCTACTTTGATGATTTCAGTCCTAAATATATATATATTTTTTAATTGGTGCAAATGGCACCAAAAACATAAGAATAAAGAAAAGGAAATAGTATCATAGTGCAAGTTAATTAAAACTCAACTAAACTCAAGTCAACTCATCTAAGCCTTTTCCCAACTATATAGGGTCGGCTACATAAATCTGCTTCCTCCACTCTGCTCTATTTAGGACCAAGTCGACATTCAAATTACAAATAGTTTGCAAGTTAATTAAAACTATTAAATATTAATCACCAGTTTAAACTTTAAAGTATCAAGAATTAAGCAAATATCGAGAGAGAAATCTAGAAAATTAAATTAAAGAAAAAGAACAACTAAGTGTCCAGTAATATCAACTCTCACTATCATAAGATAATAATAAATTAAGGTATAAAATACTAAAACAAATGAATATAACATATACCATCATTAGTACATCCAAGTTGCCAATAAACCAGACACACAAACACATATTGAAATTTAAAATACCCCAAAATTTAATAAAGTCTAAGATTTTCAATGCCAGTAAGATAGCTTAACCACTAACAAAAGAAAAACTCAACTCAACTCATCTAAGCCTTTTCCCAACTACATGGGGTCGGTTACTTGAATCTGCTTCCTCCACTCTGCTTTATTCAGGACCAAGTCGATATTTAAATTACAAATAGTTATATCCTTTTTAATTATTTCTACTCATGTTAGTTTAGGTCTACCTCTATCTCTATCCTTATCATGAATTGTTAAAAGATCACTCTTTCTAACTGGAGCATCAAGGTCTACGTTGTATATGTCCAAACCACCGTAATCGATTTTCTCTTATTTTATCTTCAATTGGGGCTACTCCTATCATTTCTCTTATATGTTTATTTCTAATTCTATCTTTTAAAGTTTTATCATATATCCATCTTAACAAACACATTTCTGTTACACATAATTCATTCACATGTTGCTTCAATATTGCCCAACACTCTGTTCTATATAGCATAACTGGCCTAATAACAGTTTTATAAAAAAAAAAATTCAATTTTAATGGAATGCGTTGATCATACAATATTTTCGAAGCACTCCACTTAATCCATCCTGCTTTAACTCTATGATTCACATCTTCACCTATTTCACCTTCTTACTAGATAATTGATCCCAAATACCTAAATTTTTTACTCCTTGATATCTCTTGGCTTATAATCTTCACTGTTTCTTCATTTGTATTTCTACTCCCGCTAAAATTACATTTCATGTATTCAGTTTTAGTTTTACTAATCTTAAAACCTTTAGATTTTAAAGCCTCTCTCCAAATCTCTAGCTTAGCATTTATTCCAAATTTAGTTCCATCGGTCAACACTATATCATCTGCAAATAACATACACCATGAGATATCATTTTAAATATGTTTGGTTAATTCATCCATAACTAATACAAAAAGATACGAACTTAAGGCAGATCCTTGATGTAAACCTACAGTAATTGAAAATTTACTCATTTCTGCTATTATTATTTTAACAATAGTTATTGCTCTATCATACATATCTTTTATCGATTCTATGTACCTTTTGGTAACTCCTTTTTTTTCTCTAAAATACACCATATTATTTCTCTAGATACTCTATTATATGCTTTCTCTAAATCAATAAAGGCCATATGAAGGTCTTTTTTTTCTTTTCACTATATCTTTCCATCAATCTTATTAATAAATAAATAGCTTCCATGATCGATCTTCCAAGCATAAATTCAAATTGATTATTGACACCAAAGTTTCAGCTCTTAACCACTAACAAAAGGAAATCATTGAAAAAAAAAAAAATCCTTTTACATATGCTTCCAAACCATGGTAAAGCTAGGAAAATTTGACTTCTATCATATGAAAATGATCCTGGACTCCATGATCAAATTGCCCATCTTAACTCAAGATATTTAAGAAAACCCAAAATATGGCAAATGAGCTTTGCATACATATATATCAGAACAATTTGATTAGCATCTGCAAAACCTAACCAAAACCCTAGAACTCTAGACACCATCTTGGTTGGGAATTAGGACTGTTTTATTTCTTTGGGAACTAACTGTTTAGCTTTAAAGAATGATGGCATCAACGGAACAACCATCTGTATGATCACATAGGAAAGCAAAAGTGGTTTTGAGAGACCTAGATGGCTTTCTCTTATTAGCTGCATAAATGCTTCCTGGAGTTCATGACCCTCATCCATGGTCATCCATCATTGCAACTTAACAAATTTTATTGGTCACCTAGCAGACTAGACCTCAGCCACTTCTCCATTACACTGATCATTTGTTGCATGCTCACACGGTGCAATGCCAAGTTCAACTTACCCTGGCTCATGAGAGTTTGCATCAGCAAACACTTAGTCCATTCAAATTTCATATTAAAAAATTCATTCATGGGAATTAAGATCATTTGATATTAGTGCCAAAGTTCAAAAACAAAAAAAACCACACAGCTTTATAAAGATGAGAAACTCACAGCTTTTAGACTGCTAACTTTTTCCTCACGGGACATGGAGGCCCCATGACATTGTTGATCCAGATCTGCATCATTTCCAAGGTTAAGTGGATAATCAACACTGAATCTTATATGGCATTTTCCTAATTTGATAAGAACTTTACCTTCAGCTTCAACAATATCATTGTCTTTGATCACCACAGAACTTTTTGCTAGGTTGCTTTCATCATTACTGCTCCTGCGAATTGACACAGTTCTGATCAGGAATTCAATTAGATTATGAAGGTAAAACTATAGCAGCAGAGCAACATAACTCCAGAAACATTTTATAAACTGTTGCACTGGGTACCATAAGGAAATTTCCAAGATCAATGGGATACAAAAGTGCGGCATGAAAGTGACAAGATCTCAGTTTGTACCAGTCCAACCCAACCATCCCAGAATAGACTGATGAGATACTGAGTCCAAAACCCCAAATACATGAAAAATCAGGGTACTGGGGAAGGTCAACATTCTCGTTACTGCCTTTTGTACTGGCTAGTGTGAACCAGGATCAGTGACTGGAAACAGCCGACACCCATGTGTACCCACCAGATGCATGAAAGAAAGAGGCCTGGACTGCTTTTCTTTTTCTTGTTTGTTTCACAAGGCCTCTCCTTGGACCTTCTATTGGAAAGGCTTTGAGATGCAATACAATTGAAGTATTTTTATTGGGATTTCTGTCCATCTTTATTGGAGAAAGCATCCGCTAAGGTCTAAACACAAGACACAACATCACAAGCGATAAAAGAGAGCAATGGGGAGGGGGAGCTCAGATCACGGGGCTCACCATGAATCAATACCAAGTTAGTGTTGATACTGGCACTAGCACTGTAAACCCAATTATGGGCTCAGAAACCTCTCAGAATCGTAAATGATGAACTAATTATCCTAAAAAGCCTCCAAACAATCATTAAAAACAAGAAATTAGGAAATAATCCGCCGTCCCTTAGCACCTTTGCAAAGAACTATTTATGTTCATTAATGGACTCCACATAAACAAGTTTTTATTTGAGTGGACCAAATAAGAATGATAAAATACTGCTTTGAGGTCCATTGATCAGAAAGGAAGTACTTGAGAAAATAAACCATGATACAGGGAGGTTCCTTTCCTCCTAATATCTAATAATTCAGCAGAGGTCTTTCTTGCCTATGGAAGAAAAAACTAAGTTCAGATTTGAGGTGTTAACCATGACAAGAGTAAGGCATTGCCTCAATAAGCCATTGTGATAAACAATAGCAAAGTTAAACTTGCTTTTTAAGTGTGGCTATCATTAATATTTGATTTGTTAAAATTTGCTTTTAGGAGTGGTTATCATTAATATTTTAGAATTAAACACTATCACAAGCAGTTGGTGTAAAAATCTTACGTGTGCCACAAACTCACTGCAAGGTTTTCCAAATTCTTTCTAACAATTTCTAAACCTGGCCCATTTGTCACCACATCGCAATTTCTTAGCATTAACGAGTACCATATAGGATTTATTTCATTGTCTGATTTGTTTTCTTGTGATTATGTCAATGTACCTTTCGAACCTCTTCCATCTACATGGACAGAGTTAAGGGAAACTAGCTTATTTTAGAAGGATTGAGAAAATAAATGTGACATCAAATTAAAATCAAATACAATCACAAATGAAAAATCCAATTATTGTTTAAAAACATAGGCATGTACTTTAAGCCTTTTTATATTATTTCTACCCACAATGAACAACTGATCAACCCTTATTCTCGCGTAGACCGTATTCCGGCATCCAATTCCAGGCCTTTTATCGCATATGAGAGGGATCGACACCCTCAATATTTACCATCTCCATTTAATATGTCGAGCTAACTTCAACCTTGATCCGAAAGGTACGGATTAATAGAAAAAAAACCCTAATCCATTATTTTCCTTTCCCTGGGGGATGATCCATTTCGCTCCTAAAGGTACCATTTATAACCACCACTAAGACGCTTTAATTTTCATTTATCAAACTGTTTGACCATTTTTTTTAAAAAAAGAGTGATTTAGAGCTAGTTAGAGGCTTGTAAACCTTGAATGCGAGGAAGAACAAGAAGGCAACGACGAAGAAGGAGAAGAAGAGGAGAAAGAACGCAGTGGACGACGGAGATGGAGGTACCTGGCAGAGGAGTCAGGGACGGAGACGAGGGCGCCATCCTCGCCGTCGCTCTCGGGGGGATCGACGTTGAGATCGGCGATGATGGCCGTCTTAGGAGGTGGCAGCGCTACCTTGACGGCCTCCGCCGCCGCTGCCGCCGGGTTGCTGCCGCCGGCCTGATCGCCGGTAGGCTGTGGCTGGGGTTCCGACATCTCCCGGCAGGGGTTTGAGGAGGGCAACGGACCGAGCGAGTTTGGGATGTTCGAAAAACTTTTGGAATCGAAAACGATCCCTAGCGGTGCGCATGACGGCGAGACGTTACAGTAAGGCGTTTTAACGGATTTTTTATAAAAAGTTTTCTTTAATTTTAGGTACGAATAGTTTAATCTATGAGCGATAAGTCAGTACACGTGAGTATAAAATTAAAAGGGTCCCAAATGCCAGTGAAGAATATCGAGATAAAGTTATTCAAGTGTCTTAGGGTCAAAACTTCTAGGAATTGAGGTTGACAATAAATAGCATCCTCCCGGTAGCCAAGGGTTTGCTATAACAAGTTCTGGTTTAAAGCATAAAATCACCAAAATTAAGCAAAGTTGGGTGATTATTAGTCAGATATTGGCTGAGGAACGACCGAGAACCAACAGCTAGCATTGTTGACTGATCTTCAGCAGCCATCAGCTGGCCCAATAGTTTTATTAAACATAATCTAAAAATAATTGTATTTTAAGTTAACCAATGATATGACAAAAGTATTACTTGCTTGCTTACTGTTGGCATGCTTGTAGTTTATGAGGAAAGGTACTAATAAAAAAAATAAATTAAGATTGCATTTGATTTTAAAAGTATTTTTTATTTTTATTGTTTAAAAATAATTTTTATTTTATATTTTTGGACCTTTAAAAAATATATTAAGCAAGTAAAAATAAATAATATTTTTATTATAAATAATATTTTTTTTTTAAAGTAAATAAAAAATAAAAAATATCATTAACTTTTATAATACAATAGTATATGATGTGGCTGATCCAACGTCGTTAGAGTTAACGGTGAAGATGACTGACGGAACTCCCTCCTCGGCCCTTTGAGGTTCCTTTGGCCTCCGAGGTCCGGCCTTGAACCTGGCGTTCCCTCGGCCTCGGCCTTGGACCTAGTGTTCCCTCGGCCTCGGCTCGAACCTGGCGTCCCCTCGGCCTCGGCTCGGACTTGGCGTCCCCTCGGCGTCGGATCTCATGTCCCGTTGCCTCAAGCCCCTGACACACCCACGTAGCCCACCAACTGCCTGTGGCGGTCACGTGACCCACTACTTCCTGCAATAGCGCGTGGCCACGTACCGCAGCAGTGCGCATATGATGCAACTAGGCCCATCTGCCGCCTGCAGTGCCGCGCCTAGCAGGTGGCTGGCGCGGCCAAGCACTTCTGACATGCCAGTGTCGGTTACGACCTGCCACTGTCATCCTGGCCAACCGTCCACTACAGGACAAGGACACCTTGGAATCCGCCGCCTTTTGGAAGCCGAAAAAGGGACCCTCAGACAGGTATAAAATGCCCACACTCATACCAAGAAAAAGATCTGAACTCAAACTCTCTAACGATCATACTGCTAGTTTCTTTGTCTGTTCTCAAGTGACTGACTTGAGCGTCGGAGGGTCCGCACTGGAGCATCCGGTCTCTGAGAACTTTCTTGCAGAAGCTCTTTGGAGAGAAGGTCATCCGTCTCCCAACGTTGAAGGAAGGTGACTTAGCGTCAACAGTATAATATATAATATTATAATTATAATATAATATATGATGTATATATATATATATATATATATATATATATATATATAGACAGGCGATGTCCATGATGGATGCTTGATCGGTCATTCAATGCCAGATCAGCCAACAAATTATACACTATTAATTATTGTTACTGTGCAATCTTACTTGACTCTGTCTCCTTTCTCCTATTTTCTTTTAGCTTAGGTCTAAAAGAGTTTTTTTGCACTGCTCTATTTGGTTCTCTCTACTGACCTCTCTAATCCTATGGTCTTGTCATTATGAATTTGGGCACAGGAGGATATGTAGTGATCTATCATTCTATTGTTCTACACTGAGATTATCATTCTGTTGTTCCACACTGAGATTAGGTGTTTTTCTCCTTAGTACTGCATGTTTCATTCACCCAGCTACTCTAATTCCTTTTATAGCATGATGAATTGAATTGCATCCAGCAAATAAAGGTTTCATGTAGCAAGAGTGAGAGAGAGAGAGAGAGGGGATGTCATTCCTTTTGTATGCTCTGAGCTAGTCTCATGACATCAATAACTATTCATGATCTCTCTGATTTCTGGATTTTATCTAACGTATAAAACAAATATGGTAGATTTCAATCAACCAACAACATTCTTATGATACATCTTACATCATACCATATCTTATAGAGATGTAAAAGTATGATAATTCCCATCCCTACTATCTTGTAGTGATGTAAAAGTTTATGTTCGGTTTAATTAAGTTAGTGTCTTAAATATTTCAAATACTTCAAATAATTAATATGTACAGACAAATATATATATATATATTAATTATAATAATTTTTTGATAAGATAAAATTCTTTAATTTCTAGTAAGATGAATGTGGCAGTCCCATCTATGTCAACGTCATTGACAATATGATCGATGGATGATTCTAGTAAGTCACCATATGGCATATATGTGATACAATAGAATGTATTGGTCTTTTGGTAGACTGATAAGAATAAATGCTCGTTTATGGAGAATGCGGCCCATGGCCTCCTATGTAGAAATGGAAAAGTCTTTGGACATCGTCCTCGGTGTAGCAAGGGCTGCACCGTCTCTCCTGATTGGTCCACATGGATTCTATGTGGCTGACGATGCGGAACGGTATGACTCTGCTACGATGTTACGTTCTGATCGTGACTGCCATTAAAAATGCTTCTCTTTTATTTTAAATTATTGTGCAGATGAAAATGCACTTTCCCTCCAGCCTACTTCTACCGCTATTTTTTCTTGGATTTCATCTATGCAAGAAAAATTCTTTCTTTCCCCTCGCTCTGGCTTTCAGATGCTAAGGAATCGGTCCAAGGTTTGAGCAAGATCCTGAGCCCTCGCTCTGAGGAGTCCGGTCGGAAGAAAACTTCTGAAGAAAATGTCATCCGAAGTAAAGAGTTCTTGTTCCTACTTCTTGTAAAGCTCCTTTATTACACCAACAGTTTTTTATCGTTAGAGGAAGTTAATGTGTGACCAAACCGTTTAATGCGTGGGTAACTTCCTTAGACCAAAACAGTTATGACATTCCAGGAGTCATAACTGTTTAGAGTTTACTGTTTTGTAGCACGAATGTCATACTCTTTTAATTAGGATGTTACACCTTATGAACTGGGGTATCGTCAGGGTGTTTCGGCCTATATTCCCAGTTATTTCCTGTCAATATAGCTATAGTGTCGTCATAAAAGCTACGACACCCCAGATTTACTGTTAAGACACCGTATTTACAAGCCTACGATACCCGTGCTTATAACTGACCATGGAGAGAGCATGAGAATGGATATAAGAAGAGGAGAAGAGGGGGGAGGGGCATTCTACGGAGGGCCAAGAGGAGAAGAGGGGGGAGCGACTCCTCAGTTTAAACCTTAAGAGTCCCGGAACGGGTGTCGTCCCCTTAAAGCTAGGGTGTCATCAGATGAGAGCTAGGGTATCGTAAGAGCCTAAGTCGGGGATGTCGTCGGTCCCTACCTTTTAACAGTCACGGAACGGGTGTCGTTGCCTTAAAGGTAGGGTGTTGTCGTGCATGAGAGCTGTAGTGTCGTCATAAAAGCTACGACACCTCAGATTACTGTTAAGACACCGTAGTTACAAGCCTACGACACCCGTACTCCAAACGAATGCTGAAGAAAAGCCTCGCGACATCGTAGGAGAAAATCGGGAGTATTGCGACACCCAAGTTAAAGAAATAAGACACGTCTGTTAAACAAATATGACACCCCTGCTATGCTCAGCCGAAAATCCTTCACGACACCGCAGTTTAAACATCACGACACCCTAGCGACAAAGCTACGACACCCATGCTTACAACCTTACGACACCCAAGAAGGAATTCGGCCAAAAATCATTCGTAACACCGCAGTTGAGACCTTACGACACCCTAGCGATAACGCTACGACACCTGTACTTATAGCTTTAAGGCGACGACACCCCACTTTAACAGTCACCTCATGGGTGTCACACCTTAAAGCTAGGGTGTCGTCAGATGTGAGCTAAGGTGTCGTTAACAGCCTGAGTCAGGGATATCGTCGGTCCCCCCCTAACAGTCCCCGTATAGGAGCCGTTGCCTTAAAGCTAGGGTGTCGTCAGATGAGAACTGGGGTGTCGTTAACAGCCTGAGTCGGGGATGTCATCGTTCGCGACACCCTAGTTGAAACCTTACGACACCCTAGCACCAATTCTACGACACCCGTGCTTATAACTGACCACGGAGAGAAGGCCTGCGATACCCCACGATGAATTCAACCGAAAACGGTGAGGACATCCCAGTTGAATTATTAAGAAACCCAAGTTACAAACCTAAGACACCCGTTCATGCTTAGGAGAAAACTTTACCACATCCCAGGATGAAATCGGTCAAAAAACAGTTACGACATCCAAGCTCCCTTATCCTTCGATCTGGCAGCAACACAAAAGTTACTAAAATTTCTTTTTATTCATCACATAAAGAAAAACAAGAAGAAAAGAAAAGAAAAAAGTACAGAAGCCCTCACTGGGGCTTATCATCTTCTCCGAGCGCTGCCGAGCTCCGCCCACACTGCGGGGCTAACTCGGTGATCTGGCGCTGGAGAGACGCTACTTGCCTCTCCAACTGGCTGTTGGCCCGACGCAGGAGCTCGATCTCTCTCATTGAAACAACCAGGTATTGCTCGGCCGCCCTGTGGAGTCGCTCGCGGTTTGCGAGCGACGATGCAAAAACCTCCCCATCGACGGTTACCGTGGTGCGGCTCCCATGGGGCCCCCCACGGCCGCTGATGCCCTTGCTTGGCGGTTCAGTCGATCGCCCCTCACCTCTAGAAATCATCTCAGTATCCAAAAATTTTGGAAGATCAGCTGAAAAGGTGATTAACGATGGCATTCCCCCATCCATATTTAAGCTACTCCTGGCAGGTACTTCGATTGCCCAAGCTATCAGCTCCGGCGCCCCTATCGTAGAAACTCTCCACGTGCCACCATCTCAGTGGGCGCTCATAGGAAACGAAAGGTTGCGCCCCCCTCGCTAAGTTTCGGGGGATGGGGAACAGAAGAAACCATTACTGAAAAGAGTGTCGGGAAGCCTAATACCTGGTTACCATAGTAAGCTTTACGACGTCCCAAGAGGAAACCTCATGACACCCCAGGAGGAATTCGGCCGAAAATCCTTCGCGAGACCCCAGTTGAAACCTCACGACACCCTAGTACCAATGCTACGACACCCGTGCTTATAACTGACCACAGAGAGAATCCCCGCGACACCCCAAGGAGGAATTCAGCCGAAAATCCTTCGCAACACCCCAGTTGAAACCTTACGACACCATAGCACCAATGCTACGACACCCGTGCTTATAACTGACCACGGAGAGAATCCCCGCGACACCCCAGGAGGTAGGGCTGAAAATGGATTGGATAAACTCCGATCATATTCGTATTCGAATAATATCAGATTCAGATATTTATTCTATAGTTTAATCGGATTTGGATACGAATTCGGATATTTAATTCAAAAATTAATCGGATACAAATACAAATATGAATTTATATATTTTTTAAATACGGATACAAATATCCATTTTATTATAAATATTTGGTTAATATAATAATATTTTGAATTTTCAATTCTTCGGAACAAAAGTTACAAAAACCCATCAGACGACCGATAGCTATTTTTAAATAAAAAATTAAAATCAAAACGTCGGGCGAATTGGGCGATCGACACGTCGCGTACGGTTAAGCCACTCCCATCCCGTTTCTTCTTTCGACTTTCATTCGTTTTTTTTGGCACAGGCGCACAGCCCGCTTCCTTCCCTCCGGACCCTCCCACTTCTGACTTCTGTCTTCTAGACTCCCTTCCCAAATCCCACATCCAGACTTCTTGGCAGTGAGGAGGAGCAATCCATCGGTCCATTGGACCATCGCGGAGGCAACGAAGGAGACGGTGCCACAGCCACTGTGGTCGAGGATGTGAGAAGTCTGAAGCCACGGAGCTTGCGTCTCCTTCGCGGAGCGATCCATCGCGGAGAGCAGTAACATTCTTTTCCTCCAAATCATGTTCTTTAAAAGTTTCACCTAGAGTCTTCCTTGCATTCTCTAAAACTTCACTCTTCTTTTCATTAATCGTTTCAGTACTCTCAGGGCATTTCTCTCCCTCATCCTTCTTCTCCTGAGCCATTCCAGTACCACCACCAGATGTCTTCTCTTCCCCTAATGAGCCTCCAGAAATGTTAGCAGCAACATTTAAATCTTTAGAGGTCTCAACTGATCTTGGTCTTTCGCCTTCCAGACTATCATCCTTCTTCTCCTCGACCGTTTCAGCAGCTACAGAGGATTTCTCATCCTCGGTTGAGACCTGAGAAATTCCAACAACAGCATCAAAACCTTTGAAGGTCTCAACCAGAGTCATCTTCTCACTTTCGGAACACTCTTCCTTCTCCTCTGCCATAGTTTTGAGACTTTTAGAGACCTTTTCCTGCGATGCAAATTCAGCAACTCCAAAGGCAGCATCAAAATCCCTGGAAATCTCTACTGCAGATATCTTCTCATCTTTCATACCTTCATCCTTTGCCTCCCCAGAGACTGCAACACTTTCAGAAGCCTTCTCTTCCTGGGATGAAGGCTCTGCAATTATTGAAGCTGCATTAGGACCTTTGGCGATTTCCTCTTTACCTTGCAAGTTTTCATCCTTATCCTCAACCATGTCATCACCTTCAAAGACCTTCCTTTCCTCCGAAGAGACTTTAGAAACTCCAGTATCAGCATAGAGATCTCTGGATGGCTCCATCAAATTTGCCTCAAAACCTTCCAAATGCTCATTCTTCTTCTCCTCAACCTTTTCAGTACTTCCAGTAACCTTCTCTCCTTCATATGTCATTTCAGAAATTTCAACTGAGCTCGGTCTTGATCTTGGTTCGCGGAGAGCATATTTCAACTGATCTGTTCTTCCTTGACTTCGGCAGTTCGGCTTCCTTTCCTTCCAGGCTTCCATCGTCGGTCGTCATCAGGTAAGCAGCAAGCTTCCTTTCCTTCCAGGCTTCCACCGCGGCAAGAAGAAAGAGAGAAAGAGAGAGAAAGAGAGAGAGTGGGGGGGAGTCCGGCCGCGGCGGTGGCCGGCTCTTGGCCGATCGACGTTGGCTGGGCCACCCCGGTGTGTGGCCGATGGTGGCCCTGGCCGCCAGCTTGATTGTTCCCCTGTTTCGGGTGAAACAGCGGAGCAACAGGTAGGGCCGTGGCCCGTGGGGTAGGTTTCTCTGCTACCAAGGTTTTGTCATTGAAATGGCCCAAAACGTGTGGTTAAAGTGTTGAGAACTGAGAAGAGTTCAAGAAAATGAAATAAAAAAAGAGGACTATGGCATGGGAAAGTTCCCGTTCGAGCCATGCATGCCATGGTTTGGTTGAATCTGAGTTGGATTATAAGTTAAACTAATCTAATTTTAGTTAAGGTTATAGTGAAAATTTTAAATTTAAATTTAATATAAATTAATGAAATTTTAATATAAAGCGGGAGAAGTCTTGTTTGGTTCTGCTGACTGTTGTTGCTTTGCGTCTATTAATGCTTGATTTGTTGATTTAAGTCTTAATAGAATTTGTGGATTTTTCATGCCTCCATGTTGATATGCATATGTTCTTGCTTTTATATAGTCTTAATACGACCCTAGTCTATCTATTACCCTGCTTATTTTTAGTTTATCTAGTTCTCAATAATTTTAAGTTCTTTAGGTAGTTCAAGCATGTGCTGGAATTAGTTGATATATTAATGGTCTAGATTTAATTGATGCTATCTAATACCAAAGTAATCATGACCTATACATGAAAGGGTGAGGCAATTCTTGCTAATTAGGGTTCTATACATATTAGTTTATTTTCATGTCATATTAAGAATTGACTCTTTATTATTGGCGACTTATCTTGTATATGGTTATGCCTTGCAGCAAACATGTTTGCTTGTTGTAGTTTCTCTTAAGCTGGGTAGGAAAAAATAACTATGCTAACTGGAGAAATATCATGCAATTGTTAATTTCCTCGGTGTGATCATGGATTTTCTTATTATATATTTTATTTTTTGTATTTTGAATGCAGTTGTTATATATCATGTCTTCTAGTGGAACTATTGAAGATGCAAATAGCAAATCAATTGAGCCTACAAATCAAACAGAGAGGAAAAGACAAAAGAAAAAGCTAACATCTAAAATTTGGGATGATTTTACAAAGTATGAATTAGAAAAGGAAGTTGATGAAAAAAATTTTAAAACAGAAGAAGCAAGATGTAATCACTGCAAAAGAATATTTAATGGAGCTAGTAGGTTGGGGACAACACATTTGAAAAATCATCTTGATAAGTACTGATGACGCTCGATCACCTCTCCTGGACATCGGGAACGGAGGCGCTCCTCGAATCCTCGCCTCGCCGGGTTGCCTGCAACGAAGTCCCGGGGCCGGAGGGGGCTCCGGCGGGACCCTCCGACGGCCAAGTTAGTGACTAAGGTCACAGCTGAAGAAGGGCTCGAGTGAGCCCTGTTTTGGGTGGAAAAGGGGTCTCCGAGAGGAGGAATCCCTTTGAGAGTTGAGATGGCGATTTTGGGGGTTATCGCGCGTACCTGTTTACCGGGTGGATTCACCTTTTTATACGGGTTGATTCTGGCATGATCACGTGGGATTGCGTGAATCAGAAGATCTGCTGAGCCCTCGCGTGAATCTGGGCTGGTTAGGGGGCCACGTCCCATCAGCTGGCGGGGCTGTCGGGTGGCGTGCGTCGGCGCTGTCGAGCGGCGCGCGTCTGGCACTGTCGGGCGGCGCATATCAGAGAGCGGTTCCTTGAACCGCTAGGGCTGATTTGGCAGGAACTGAAGACGCCGGGGCCGAGTCGGGCCGGCCGAGGATGGCCTTGGCCGACTCGGCGGGACTGGAGATGCCGGGGCCGAGTCGGGCCGGCCGGGGATGGCCTTGGCCGACTCGGTGGGATAGGAGACGCCGGGGCCAAGTCGGGCCGGCCTGGGATGGCCTTGGCCAACTCGGCGGAACTGAAGATACCGGGGCTGAGTCGGGCCGGCCTGGGATGGCCTTGGCTGACTCGGCGGGATAGGAGACGCCGGGGCTGAGTCGGGCCGGCCTGGGATGGCCTTGGCCGACTCGGCGGAACAGGAGATGCCGGGGCCGAGTCGGGCCGGCCTGGGATGGCCTTGGCCGACTCGGCGGAACTGGAGACACCGGGGCCGAGTCGGGCCGGCCTGGGATGGCCTTGGCCGACTCGGTGGAACTGGAGACGCCGGGGCCGAGTTGGACCGGCCGGGGATGGCCTTGGCCGACTCGGTGGGACAGGCGACGCCGGGGCCGAGTCGGGCCGGCCTGGGATGGCCTTGGCCGACTCGGCGGGACAGGAGACGCCGGGGCTGAGTCGGGCCGGCCGGGGATGGCCTTGGCCGACTCGACGGGACAGGAGATGCCAGGGCCGCTTGGGAAGGAAGCGCCAGGACCGGCCGAGAGGTGACGGGGCCCATTTGGATCAGGCGGGGCCGGCTAGGATGGAAGCGCCGGGGCCGACTGAGAGGTGCCGGGGCCGATTTGGATCAGGCGGGGCCGGCTAGGATGGAAGCGCCCGGGCCATCCTGAGAGGTGCCGGGGCCGGCTGGGAAGATGCCGGGGCCGCCTAGCTTGGACAAGCCGGGGCCGACTCGCTTGGACATGCCTGGGCCGACTCGCTTGGACATGCTGGGGCCGCCTAGCTTGGAGACGCCGTGGCCGGCTGGGAACCGGGGCCGCCTAGCTTGGAGACGCTGGGGGCCGCTTGTCTTGGAGATGCCGGCCTTGAAGGTGCCGGTCTTGGTGGTGTCGGCCTTTGAGGCCGACTGTCTTGAAGGTGCCGGCCTTTGATGTGCCGGTCTTGGAGGTGTCGGCCTTGAAGGTGCCAGTCTTGGAGATGCCGGCCTTGGAGGTGTCGGCAATTGGGGCAGTCGGGTGTTAGCCTTTGGGGCCGTCGGGTGTCGGCCTTCGGGGTCGTCGGGTGTCGGCCTTTGGGGCCGACGGTCTTCGGGTGTTGGCCTTTGAGGCCGTGGGGTGTCGGCCTTCAGGGCCGTCTGGTGTCGGCCTTTGTGGCCGTCGGGCGTCGGCCTTCGGGGCCATCTGGTGTCGACCTTTGGGGCCATCGGGTGTCGGCCTTTGGGGCCATGGGGGGTCGTCCTTTGGGGCCATCGGGCGTTGGCCTTCGGGGCCGTCTGGTGTCGACCTTTGGGGCCATCGGGTGTTGACCCTCGGGGCTGTCGGGTGTCGGCCCTCGGGGCCATCGGGTGTCGGCCTTTGGGGCCGACGGTCTTCGGGTGTTGGCCTTTGGGGCCGTGGGGTGTCGGCCTTCAGGGCCATCTGGTGTCGGCCTTTGTGGCCGTCGGGCGTCGGCCTTCGGGGCCGTCTGGTGTCGGCCTTTGGGACCATCGGGTGTCGGCCTTTGGGGCCGTGGGGTGTCGGCCTTTGGGGCCATCGGGCGTCGGCCTTTGGGGCCATCTGGTGTCGGCCTTTGGGGCCGTCGGTCTTCGGGTGTCGACCTTTGGGGCCGACGGTCTTGGAGATGTCGAAATTTTTTTTTAATCTTTATGGGGTCAACTGGCTCCATCAAATGCCCCCCACACTCCTTGAGCTTGCGTGCTCTGCACCAGCTAAGCGAAAGGAGTGTAGAACTTTTACCTTGGCACCTTGTGCTGCCTTGGATGGACGTCTACGTACCTTCTTTGGCTAGCTGAGGGCGGCTAGTAATCCTCTCCAACGCGGGGTCTGGAAGTCTTTTGAACCCAGGAGGATGACCTGAGAGCTGAGAGCGTTAGGTTCCTTTTGAACCACCTCGGAGGTGTGAGAACCGCTGCAAGGGGTGACTCAGCGGGGTACGGGGCCTTTAGGGTCTTAACCGACTCGGGGCACCGCCGTACCGGGGCCGAGTGGTGTCCCATGGGCCACAATGCCAGTGAGCTCCCTTTGAACCAGCTTGGGGTTTGTCTGCCCCCTAGGAAACTCCGTTGATTGGAATCCGCAGGTCTTGAGCTTGAGGGTGCCGACACGAAGCCGGTCTTGGGTGCCGATGCGGAGTCGGTCTTTGTTGCTGACGTGGAGCCGGTCTTTCGTGCTGACGCGGAGTCGGTCTTTGTTGCCAATGCGGAGTTGGTCTTTGGTGCCGATGCGGAGTTGGTCTTTGTTGCCAACGCGGAGTTGGTCTTTAGTGCCGACGCGGAGTCGGTCTTTGTTGCCGACGTGGAGCCGGTCTTTGGTGATGTCGGCCTTTGGGGGCCGTCGGGTGTCGGCCTTTGGGGCGTCTTGGAGCCGTCGGTCTTGAGCCGTTGGTCTTGGAGATGTCGGCCTTTGGGGCCGTCGGGTGTCGGCCTTTGAGGGCCATCGGGTGTCGGCCTTTGGGGGCCATCGGTCTTGGAGGTGCCGGCCTTAGAGGTGCCGGTCTTTGGTGCCGACGCAGAGCCGGTCTTCGTTGCCGATGCGGAGCCGGTCTTTGGTGCCGACGCGGAGTCAGTCTTTGGTGCCAATGCGGAGTTGGTCTTTGGTGCCAACGCGGAGTTGGTCTTTGGTGCTGACGCGGAGTCGGTCTTTGTTGCCAATGCGGAGTTGGTCTTTGGTGCTGATGCGAAGTTGGCCTTTGGTGCCGACGTGGAGTCGGTCTTTGTTGCCGACGCGGAGCCGGTCTTTGGTGATGTCGACCTTTGGGGGCCGTCGGGTGTCGACCTTTGGGGCCGTCGGTCTTGGAGCCATCGGTCTTGAGCCGTCGGTCTTGGAGCCGTCGGTCTTGGAGCCATCGGTCTTTGGGGCCGTCGGGTGTCGGCCTTTGGGGGCCATCGGTCTTGGAGGTGCCGGCCTTAGAGGTGCTGGTCTTAGGCGCCGATGCGGAGCCGGTCTTAGGTGCCGACGCGAAGCCGATCTTTGGTGCCGACGCGGAGTCGGTCTTTGGTGCCAATGCGGAGTTGGTCTTTGGTGCCGACACGGAGTCGGTCTTTGGTGCCAACACGGAGTTGGTCTTTGGTGCCGATGCGGAGTCGGTCTTGAGCCATCAGTCTTGGAGGTGCCGGCCTTAGAGGTGCCGGTCTTAGAGGTGACGGTCTTAGGCGCCGATGCGGAGCCGGTCTTTGGTACTGATGCGGAGTCGATCTTTGATGCCAACGCGAAGTTGGTCTTTGGTGCCGACGCGGAGTCGGTCTTTGGTGCCAACGCAGAGTCGGTCTTTGTTGCCAACGCGGAGTTGGTCTTTGGTGCCGACGCGGAGTTGGTCTTTGGTGCCGACGCGGAGTCGGTCTTTGTTGCCAACGCGAAGTTGGTCTTTGGTGCCGATGTGGAGTCGGTCTTTGGTGCCGACGCGGAGTCAGTCTTTGTTGCCGACGCGAAGCCGGTCTTTGGTGCCAACACGGAGTTGGTCTTTGGCGCCGATGTGGAGTCGGTCTTTGTTGCCAACGCGGAGTTGGTCTCTGTCTAAGAAATACACTCATCCCAAGACGTGATAATACAAGGATATTCTGAATAATACTTTATTAAAGGATCAGCAAGCTACTGAGAGTACCGTCCGCGTTCTGAATGTGGGGGAGAAGCTTTCCATTTTGATGCCAGCTTGCTTCCTTCCGTCGGCTTCCCGAGCTGCTGCTCGCCCCTCATGAGGTCATGCTATTGTTCCTTCCGTTGGGGCATTGTTGAGGCAAATCTGAGGTGCTGGAGGTGCCGATGCACCCGGGGCCATGAGGTTTCCTCGAACGAACTTGCCCAAGTGGCTCTGGTGGACAAACTTTTCAATGGCCTTCTTCAACTGGCGGCAATCTTCGGTGTCATGCCCATAATCTTAGTGATACCGGCAGTAAAGCTCTTTGTTGTGGGGGTTTATTGACTTTAGGGGACGTGGGCGCTGAAAGTATGGCTCCTCCTCAATCTCTAGCAGGATGTGGGAGATCGGAGCCGTGAGAGGAGTAAACCGCCCCTTAGGAACCAGCACTTGGGGCCGTTGGTCAAAGCGACTGGGCGGCTCGGGCTGCCTGGATCGTCCCTCAACTGGTTTCGTGGGGGTTGGCTTCTTATTGGAACTCCTGCCGGCTTCCCTTCTGGACGAGTCAGCCTCGTTGGTACGGATGTACTTCTGGGCTCGAAGGAGGAGGTCGGAATAAGAGCTCAGGGGGCTTCTTATCCAGGGAGAAGGTGAAGCGGGACGGAAGGAGTCCCCGCTTTAGCGCTAGGGAGGCCACCGCATCATCGAGATGGTAGACCTCGAGGGCGGCGGTTTTGAATCGGGATACGAAGTCCCGCAGTGACTCTCCTTCTTTCTAGCAGACGGAGAAGAGGCTATCTGCCACCCTTGGGATCCGGCGGCAGGCGTCAAAGTGGGCCAAAAATGCCCTCTCTAGCTCCCGAAAGGAGTCGATGCTGTGAGGGGGCAGACGTGGGTGCCATGCACATGCGGCCTTCCGTAGAGTTGCGGGAAAGGCCTTGCAGAGGAGGGCATCTAGGGTGCCCTGGATTTGCATTACAGCCTTGTAACTTTCGAGGTGGTCGAGGGGTCGGTCGTACCATCGTACGGGTCCACCTGGGGGAAGCGGAATCTCGAGGGAACCGGTTCCTCCAGGATGCGGCGAGTGTAAGGAGGACGAGTGTCGAACTCTTCCTCCGGCTGACGGTTGATCTTTTTGGCGAGCTCGTCTAGTCGCATGTTGTACTCCTCCAGGCATTCCTTCGCCTAGCGGTTGATCGTCGGGGCCCTCCGAGGTGGCTCAGAGGAAGAAGAAGAAGAGGAGGCAGACGGAGATGGAGACGGAAGTCGGGACTTCCACCTGGGTTCCTCGTGATGATGTGGCTTGGGAGGAATTTTGTTGGGGCCGCAGTCAGAGGACCGTGGCCGCTTGGAGGGCTCGCGTCGAGGCTTCCTGGGGGAAGCTTGACGTCGGCCGGTCTCTCGCCGACCGGCCTCCTGCCGGGGGGAGCCTTCCCTCGCTGACTGCTAACTGGCGAGGGGAGCAGTTTGATGCTGGGTGGCCATGGAATGTTGTTACTGGAGGCCGTGGATTATGGCGGTGAGATTATGGACTTGCTGGGAAAGAGTCGCCAGCCCCTCCGCTGTTTGGACAGCGGCGTCCAGTGGCGGGCAAGCGACCGGAGGGTCGGCAGCAGGGGGATTGGCCTTCTGCTGTCTAGTTGGCGGGGGAAGCCCCGCTGGGCAGCTGATAGAGGCGTCATGAGCTCGGATCACCATCATGGCTTCTGGAAGAAGAGGGGGGACGAAAGATGTAGCTCGGGGAGGACGTTCGCTACTTTTTCTTATGCCCCCCTTTCTAGCGCGCCAATCTGATGACGCTCGATCACCTCTCCTGGACGTCAGGAACGGAGGCGCTCCTCGAATCCTCGCCTCACCGGGTTGCCTGCAAGGAAGTCCCGGGGTCGAAGGGGGCTCCGGCGGGATCCTCCGACGGCCAAGTTAGTGACTGAGGTCACAACTGAAGAAGGGCTCGAGTGAGCCCTATTTTGGGTGGAAAAGAGAGGTCTCAGAGAGGAGGAATCCCTTTGAGAGTTGAGATGACGATTTTGGGGGTTATCGCGCGTACCTGTTTACCGGATGGATTTACCTTTTTATAGGGATTGATTCTAGCATGATCACACGGGATTACGTGAATCAGAAGATCTACTGAGCCCTCGCGTGAATTTAGGCCGGTTAGTGGGCCACGTCCCATTAGCTGGCGGGGCTGTCGGGTGGTGCGCATTGGCACTGTCGAGCGGTGCGCGTCTGGCGCTGTCGGGTGGCGCATGTCAGAGAGCGGTTCCTTGAACCGCTGGGGCTGATCTGGCGGGAACTGAAGATGCCGGGGCCGAGTCGGGCTGACCGGGGATGGCCTTGGCCAACTCGGTGGGACTGGAGATGCCGGGGCTAAGTCGGGCCGGCCGGGGATGGCCTTGGCCGACTCGGCGGGACAGGAGACGCCGGGGCCAAGTCGGGCTGGCCTGGGATGGCCTTGGCCGACTCGGCGGAACTAGAGACGCCGGGGCCGAGTCGGGCTGGCTTGGGATGGCCTTGGCCGACTTGATGGGACAGGAGACACCGGGGCCGAGTCGGCCGGCCTGGGTTGGCCTTGGCCGACTCGGTGGAACTGGAGACGCCGGGACCGAGTCGGGCCGGCCTGGGATGGCCTTGGCCGACTCTGTGGAACTGGAGACGCCGGGGCCGAGTCGGGCCGGCCTGGGATGGCCTTGGCCGACTCGGTGGAACTGGAGATGCCGGGGCCGAGTCGGGCCGGCCGGGGATGGCCTTGGCTGACTCGGCGGGACAGGCGATGCCGGGGCCGCTTGGGAAGGAAGCACCGGGACCGGCCGAGAGGTGTCGGGGCTGATTTGGATCAGGCGGGGCTAGCTAGGATGGAAGCGCCGAGGCCGGCTGAGAGGTGCCGGGGCTGATTTGGATCAGGCAGGGCCGGCTAGGATGGAAGCGCCGGGGTCGGCTAAGAGGTGCTGGGGCCGATTTGGATCAGGCGGGGCCGGCTAGGATGGAAGCGCTGGGGCCGTCCTGAGAGGTGCTGGGGCCGGCTGGGAAGATGTCGGGGCCGCCTAGCTTGGACAAGCCGGGGCCGACTCGCTTGGACATGCCTGGGCTGACTCGTTTGGACATGCCGGGGCCGCCTAGCTTGGAGATGTCGTGGCCGGCTGGGAACCGGGCCGCCTAGCTTGGAGACGCCGGGGGCCGCCTATCTTGGAGATGCCGGCCTTGAAGGTGCTGGTCTTGGTGGTGTCGGCCTTTGAGGCCGACTGTCTTGGAGGTGCCGGCCTTTGATGTGCCAGTCTTGGAGGTGCTGGCCTTGAAGGTGCCGGTCTTGGAGGTGCCGGCCTTGGAGGTGTCGGCCATTGGGGCCGTCGGGTGTCGGCCTTTGGGGCCATCGGGTGTCGGCCCTCGGGGCTATCGGATGTCGGCCTTTGGGGCCGACGGTCTTCAGGTGTCGGCCTTTGGGCTGTGGGGTGTCGGCCTTCGGGGCCGTCTGGTGTCGGCCTTTGTGGCCATCGAGCGTCGGCCTTCGGGGCCGTCTGGTGTTGGCCTTTGGGGCCGTGGGGTGTCGGCCTTTGGGGCCGTCGGGCGTCGGCCTTCGGGGCCGTCGGGCGTCGGCCTTTGGGGCCGTCTGGTGTCGGCCTTTGGGGCCATCGGTCTTCGGGTGTCGGCCTTTGGGGCCGACGGTCTTGGAGATGTCAAAATTTTTTTTTAATCTTTATGGGGTCAACTGGCTCCATCAAGTGCCATTCATTTTTGAAGAATACTAATGTCAAAGGCCAACTAATGTTACAAACATCATTGCAAAAAGAGGATGACACTTGTTCTTTGAGTACCTATATATATGATGGAGATGTTAGTCGTAAGAAGCTTATACGGATGTTTGTTATGCATGAATACCCATTTGCTATGGTTGAGCATGAAGGATTTATTGATTTGTTAAGTCTTTAAGACCATCTTTTGAATTAAAGAGTCGCATAACCCTTAGAAAAGGGATTATGGAAACATATTTAGAGGAAAAGAAAAAAGTTTATGATATGTTTGGTCTACTTTCATGTCGGATAAGTGCAACTATGGATTTGTGGACTTCTAGACAAAATAAGTCTTATTTATGTGTGACAGCACATTTCATTGATGATGATTGGAATTTGAAAAAGAAAATAATTAATTTTATGCATATGGGAGGAAGACATACTGGAGTCAATTTGTGTAATACATTTATCAAAAATATGATTGATTGGAACATTGATCGTAAGTTATTTGTATTAACATTGGATAATGATCGTGCCAATGATGTGTGTGTCAGAGAAATCGTGGATAGACTTCAAGGAGCACTTATATGTAATGGCCAGTTCTTTCATGTGAGATGTGCTGCACATATTATTAATTTAGTTGTGCATGATGGACTAAAAAAAATTAATATGGCAATTGAAAATATCAGAGAAATGGTGAAGATTGTTCGAAGCTCTCCACTACAGTTAGAGGAGTTTAAAAAGAGGGCTAAAAAATCTAATTTGGATACACGTAGAGGTTTGTCAATTAATGTCCCAACACGGTGGAACTCTACGTACATGATGCTAAGGGATGCTTGTTATTATAAAGAGGCTTTTAAAAGATTGCAGTGTCTTGATCCATACAAATATGATATGTGCCCAACAAATGATAATTGGATAGAGGTAAAAATATTTTGTCAAGCTTTGAAAAACTTCTATAACATCACTGAGCTCCTTTCATGCACATTATATCCAACAGCAAATCTCTTTTTTCAAGAATTTTGTGAAATTCAATTGCAAATTATTGAATGGTGCATAAATCCTAAGGATCAACTTTTTCTCTTTATGGCATTATCAATGAAGGAGAAGTTTGACAAATATTGGCAACAATCTAATCTCATACTAGCAGTGGGTTCATTCTTAGATTCTCGTTACAAAATGAAGATGGTAGAATTTTATTACTCACAAATTTACTCTTTAAATGGAGAAAAAGAGGCCAGTGATGTTCAAAATGTTATTTGAAACCTTTATAGTGAGTATGGAAAAAAATTTCCTTCATTTTCTATTCCAATTACTCATGATATTGGTTCATCGAGAGATAGCAGATATATTTCTGATGAGTTTGATGAGATGGAAGGAAGAAAAAAAAAGTTTGCACAATTTATGAAGAAGAATGCACAACAACAACAAATTAGAACAAATTTGATATATATATATGGAGGAATCTATTTGGCCATGGGTTGAAGGTGATGCTTTTGATATTTTAGGCTGGTGGAAATCTAATGGTCCAAAGTATCCTATCTTATCTCGAATTGCAAGAGATATTTTGGCAATTCCAGTATCTACTGTAGCTTCAGAATCAGCATTTAGTACAGGTGGATGAGTGATAGATGCATTTCGAAGTTCATTAGATCCTGATATTGTTGAAGCTGTGATTTGTCTTCAAGATTGGCTGAGATCTGAGAAAAAAGGTAACTTATTGAATTTTATACAATATTTTTATTAGATTAAACTTATTTATAATATTTTACTATTTTTAAAAATTTTGTTTCAGGTCATATTCCTTCCATTGTTCATGATCTCAATTCTTCTGCTATGTTGGATAAGGTAAATGCAAATGATGTATAGTTTTTAATAAATAAGTTATTATTTTTATTTATATATATTGAACTTTTGTACTAATAATATTCTTAACATGTTTTATTTCAGGATGATTAGAGCATTGAAGATTGTCATATGATGTTATTCAATGATTTGTGAACTTTTTACTTAATAGTTTATGAAATACTTCTTATGATATTTGAGTTTATGAGATGCATTTAAGATTTATCGTCAACAAATCCTATTAAATATTTTCATATTATGACTTAATGCTTTCAGCTATATAATATGAATCATATGATGCAAATATTATATGGCATATGCAGGTTGCCAATGTTGCCATGTATCGGGGGTAATCGATACCGACCTCAACCTGCCAATTTTGCCTTGTTTATTTCATTCCAAAAATTTTGTGCTTATATGGGCTGTGATAATATTTTGAGCCTATTCAATTTAATTTGGCAATGATGATAGGGACTTCCAATTTGTTTTGACGCTCGATGTATGGGCTGTGAAATCATGACTTGAAGGGCATTTCTAAATGCAACCGTTGTGATTTGTGAAGCATATGTTTGACACTGAAATCATGACTTGGAGGGCATTTCTAAATGCAACCGTTGTGATTTGTGAAGCATATGTTTGACACTCTATCTGAGCCAAGGGCCATGATGTTAGGTACATTCATAGCATTTCCTGACTCGGATCATGCAAATTGTAACCATCAGGAAATAACAGCTGATAATGTCTTTCTGAGCCAACTCAAACTATGTCCCTATATCTGATAAGTTACTAGCGTCCTGGAGGATATTTATTTATTTCCTTGATCATGCCTGTGATATATTTTCAAGAATCATACGTCTTTGATCAGGTCTGTGATATATTTTCAAAAATCATACTTCGTGGATGCTTGGCAAATTACTTATTTTAAGCCTAGCCCCTTGATATGATCATTTATATATTATAAAACTTGACCTTTGTCCTATGTTTTTTGTTCCTTTGTGTTCTTCAGGTTGGTAATTGTTTGGGCACTTTGATCAAAACTTTCAAGGCTTCTTTCTGGCCATTCTTTGGTGAACTTGCTATGTACATAACACCAATGTTGGTAAGTCCTAAGAAACATGCTACTTGTATTTCTTAGTAGTACTCAAGAAAATATTTTGCTTTTTCTGTTGTATTTATGCATTTTTTTGTATTAGTGAACTGCAAATTCTTATATATGTCTACATTTCAGTGAAAATTCTTGTCTCAATGCTTAATGATTTCCATCTCAAATATTTTAGGTCCTGTTACACTGTTGCTTAGTTGGATTTGTTGTGGATTTCAACTTCTTTCAAGTGTCTTAAAAGAACATTTATGTAGCCATATTCTTATTGCCTATTTTATTCTTGTGATAGACAGTAGGGAGTTTAGTGGCTTCTTTAGTATTCCTCTATTTATTAACTCTTTCACAACTATTCATCATATAATACCATCATGAGATCATAGAAATTTCTATCTTCATATCCGCATCCGTATCTGTATATAACAAATATGGATATGCTTGATATCCGATTCGTATCTGTATCCATATATAATAAATATGGATATGCTGGATATCCGATTCGTATCCGTATTCGTATATAATAAATATGGATATGCTGGATATCCGATTTGTATCCATATCCGTATATAAATAATATGGATATACTTGATATCCAATTTGTATCCGTATCCGTTTAGAATAAATATGGATATGAATTTTAATATCTGTTTAGTATTCGTATCCATATTCGTATCCGTTAAAAAATATGGATACAAATACGGATATACTACTATCCGATCCATTTTCAGGCCTACCAGGAGGAATTCAGTCAAAAATCCTTTGCGACACCCTAGTTGAAACCTCACGACACCCTATCACCAATGTTACGACACCCATGCTTATAACTGACCACTGAGAGAATCCCCGCGACACCCCAGGAGGAATTCGGCCGAAAATCCTTCGCAACACCTCAGTTGAAACCTCACGACACCCTAGCACCAATGCTATGACACCCGTGCTTATAACTAACCACGGAGACAATCTTCGCAATACCCCAGGAGGATTTCGGCCGAAAATCCTTCGCGACACCCCAGTTGAAACCTCACGACACCCTAGCACCAATGCTACGACACCCATGCTTATAACTCACCATGGAGAGAATCCCCGCGACACCCCAAGAGGATTTTGGCCGAAAATCCTTCGCGACACCCCAGTTGAAATCTCACGACACCCTAGCACCAATGCTACAACACTCATACTTATAACTGATCACGGAGAGAATCCTCACGACATCCCAGTTGAAACCTCATGACACCCTAGCACCAATGCTACTACACCCGTGCTTATAACTGACCATGGAGAGAATCTTCGTGACACCCCAGGAGGATTTCAGCCGAAAATCCTTCGCGACATCCCAGTTGAAACCTCACGACACCCTTGGTAAAAACTTATGACACCATTACGATAAATTTGAACTAGGCAAGAATTTTGACGTCACCCTAGTTGTAATTCAACGACACCCTAGTAACTCAGCTATGCCATCTTTTCGAGAAAAGTCGCATAACGTGGCTGGTTCCTACGGGTTTGCGTATCGGTGATATGATTGTGGCGCTCCTGGTGTCCTTTCATATTTCTCTGAGGTCGACATAAAAAAATTTCTGAACCCTAGAGGTCCTTCGTTTGTTGCTCGAGAAGCCACCAGTGTTCTAAATTTTTTCCATAGTTTTTTCTTCCATCTACTTCATTCATGGAGATGAGTGCTTTCGTTTGTGGATGAAGACCGCAAACAAAAAGAACCAGAAAGAGAAAATGGCGAAACAGAGCAAGGACATTGTTCTTCATTCGAATGAGGATGCATCTCCTTCAGGTATGTTTATCCCTTTGTTAATATATTATGACATCCTCTCTTAAAATGTCATGACACCCTAGTTCATACATAATGGCACCCAGCTTTCTAGTATGTTTTATCCCCTGTTTCAGATGACATAAAAATTATTCCAGTCCCCCAAGTGAAGGCTTCCCAGCTGTTTAAGAATAGTTGCAGGCCCACCGTATACGTTTAGAAGGACCCCATTTGGTGCCTTCGTCGACATGTAGACTTTCACAGTCGATGGGCGACTGCTAGCATGCATCATAAGATGTCACAATGGAGGCGACGAGTTCATTTTCTGTGGCAAGCCGGTTCTATTCAGTGCCAACGAAGTCGCACTTATTCTTGGCCTTCCAGCTCATGGGAAGAAGATCGACACCTCCAGCCAGTTGTTCAACGGAAGGTTGTTCAGACGATTTGGCCAGGGTTTAGATCTTCGTCAAGAAGGTTTGGAGAAGTTAATTTTCCAACTCCGATCATCTAAGGTACAGGAAGATGTCAAGGATACCATCAGACTTTGGATCGCCTACATGTTTGCCATGTTTTTGACTTCAAAGTCTAATCAGAGATGTCCACGGTATCTCATCCAGCACTCGGATGACTTAAGTCAGCTGGATAGGATCGACTGGGCTTCAGCATTCAAGGAGCTGATTGTTCTGGCTCTCCCAGAAGTAGCTACTTGCTTGCGTTTCGAGAAGCTGGTCCACTCAAAGAGAGCACAAAAGGTTAGGAGGCAGCCTACCCTGTTCGGATGCTCGGCAGCGCTGGTGGTAAGGATTATTGAGATACAGAAATAGTGTCTTTAGTATAATTTCTTTGTTAATATTACATTTTTTTATATCCAAAAATTATCATGTTCAGGCATGGTTCCTCGAGCATACATCAATGAGAGCACTAGCATATCCCGATAAACTGCCCTGGCTGTTGAAGTGGTATGATAACCAAATAAAGATTCAGTCAGTTCGAGTTACCAACATGCAGCCTCACGACTTGGTAAGCTAATACATTGCTTCATTGCTCTGACCATATTTTTTCACTTAATGTGTTAATATTTTCACTTAATATTAATTTGTTTATCATCTTACTTTGCAGTTGGAAGGAGCTACTGTACCACTGTCAGAGGAGCATTGGCTTCTCAGTCAACAGACAATAGCATCGCCTGAACCAACAGAGCGCTGCGAAAGCTGTGCCGAGTTGAGGATTGAATTGGCCTACGTTAAGGATCAACTCGATGAGCTCAGGCACAAGCTGTCCATTGCTGAGAGCCTCCTCAGTTCCATGCTCAGAAAGGAAAGCAATGCAATAAATAAGGAGGATAAGGGAGACGGGAAGACAAAGGAGGGGCTTTCCATGGACTGTCTTCTCGAGCCTGTTAAAGGAAATACTGAGGAGAATAAGATGGATGAGGACCAAGAGGAGAAAAGATTGGAGGGGGAATCCCTGGACGATAAAACAGAGCATGGGATTGAAAATAAAGAGGAGGAGAAGAGCGGGGAGGGGCATTCTACGGAGGTCCAAGAGGAGTCCAAATCCGATAAGAAACTTGGCACCCCTGCTCCCAAGGGTAATAATATTGACATAGAAATCATTGGAATATCTTCTCTTGTTAGGAGGGTTAAAAAAGAGCCGAGAAAGCGAAAGGTATTCAAGGTCAGAGGAGATTCTTATGAGACAACCCGTCCTAGAAAGTCGTCGAAGACAGTGGGCACATCAAAGCCCAGCACAACGATCGAAAATGACCAAATTATTATAAATTTTTTTTTGAGCGAATGACTAACCGACGAGACCGTGTACACCAATAAGTTAGGTGGCGTTGTAATAAGGAAAGGTCTTCGGGATCTCATTAACAATAATATGATAATAGATGATGTAAGTATCTCAAGAAACCTTTTCTAGTTGTTGATTTTAGAATTATATTAATCGGTTTACATTCCATTGGCAGATAATTGATACCGGCCAGGAGTTTTTGATGAGCAACTGAACAGAGCATCCGGACCGATACCATAAGTGCATCTTTGCATTAGTTTTCGTAGCCGCTATGTGTCTAAATTCTCCATTAACTCCTCATGAACTCGCTGCATCATCAGGGTCTTCGATATTTGACGATGTATCCGATGAAGATAAGGTCCAATTCCAGTTTCTATTCACCATAATAAACTATGATAACTCGCACTGGCATCTTGTTGCTGTCGACATGGAAAGAAAGGTGTTCATGCACCTGAATTCATTAAAACATAATGCCAGGTACAAGGCCAATGCGAAGAAATGACATACAATTCTTAGTCACATATTCCATATCTATTGCGATAAGGAGGAGGTGATGACTTGGCCGATGGAAGAGATTTCGGATTGCCCAAGTTAACCGGCCAAATCACTGGATTACGGCCTATGCTATCTGAGATACGTGGAATGTCTTGCTCGATGGAACAATCCTGATATGAAGATGGATTTCACAGTGGAGGAAGTAAGAGAATACCGGTGACAATTAGCTGCGACGATATTGAGAGAGGGCCTCAACCAAAAGATCAATGACCTTGTCATAAACTGTTCTTAATTTTTTCATTCTTCTTTCATAAAAAATTTAATGTAATTTATTCATATTTACACTGTTTCATATTGAATGCAAATGCAAATATTTTATATTGAGAACATGGTTGTCCTCAATTTATTCATATTTATGCCTTTTCTACTTCATAATTTTTGAGTTTTCGTATATGATGTCGTAAATTGAAAACTAGAATATCGTAAATTGAGAACAGGGATATCGTAGGATTTTTGCCTTTTGGGTGTCATCGAGCTAAAGCTAGGGTGTCGTTAGCCCAGAGCTGGGGGGTCGTCGTGCTAAAAGAATTGGTGTCCTTTCGTGAGAACAGGGGTGTCGTAGGATTTTTGCCTTTTGGGTGTCATCGAGCTAAAGCTAGGGTATCGTTAGCCCAAAGCTGGGGTGTCGTCACGCTAAAACCATTGGTGTCCTTTCGTGAAAACAAGGGTGTCGTAGGATTTTTACCTTTCGGGTGTCATCGAGCTAAAGCTAGGGTGTTGTTAGCCCAGAGCTGGGGTGTCGTCGCGCTAAAACCATTGGTGTCCTTTCGTGAGAACAGGAGTGTCGTAGGATTTTTGCCTTTCGGGTGTCGTCGAGCTAAAGCTAGGGTATCGTTAGCCCAGAGCTGGGGTGTCGTCGCGCTAAAACCATTGGTGTCCTTTCATGAGAACAGGGGTGTCGTAGGATTTTTGCCTTTCGGGTATCATCGAGCTAAAGCTAGGGTGTCGTTAGCCCAGAGCTGGGGGGTCGTCGCGCTAAAAGAATTGGTGTCTTTTCATGAGAACAGGGGTGTCATAGGATTTTTGCCTTTCGGGTGTCATCGAGCTAAAGCTAGGGTGTCGTTAGCCCAAGCTGGGGGGTCGTCGCGCTAAAAGAATTGGTGTCCTTTCATGAGAACAGGGGTGTCGTAGGATTTTTACCTTTTGGGTGTCATCGAGCTAAAGCTAGGGTATCGTTAGCCTAGAGCTGGGGTGTCGTCGCGCTAAAACCATTGGTGTCCTTTTGTGAGAATAGGGGTGTCGTAGGATTTTTATCTTTCGGGTGTTATCGAGCTAAAGCTAGGGTGTCGTTAGCCCAGAGCTGGGGTGTTGTCGCGCTAAAACCATTGTTGTCCTTTCGTAAGAACAGGGGTGTCGTAGGATTTTTGCCTTTCAGGTGTCATCGAGCTAAAGCTAGGGTGTCGTTAGCCCAGAGCTGGGGTGTTGTCGCGTTAAAACCATTGGTGTCCTTTCATGAGAACAGGGGTGTCGTAGGATTTTTCCCTTTCGGGTGTCGTCGAGCTAAAGCTAAGGTGTCGTTAGCCCAGAGCTGGGGTATCGTCGCGCTAAAACCATTGGTGTCCTTTCGTGAGAACAGGGTGTCGTCGGTTTAAAGTGAGGGTGTCGTTAGGCGAGAGCTGGGGTGTTGTAATAGTGCAAGCGTATTCATAAAATATCAAATCCTCTTGGCAGACGAGATAAGCACTTCATTTGGCTGAAAAAGACACCCTAGTTACAAAGCACTTCATTTGCGACCAAGACACCCTAGTTACAAAGTTACGACACCCGTGTTTTATATGTGCTACTGTGTTAGTTGACTCAATACATAAGCATCAAACTCGTCCATCAAAGTTTCGGAAGGTGGTACAATTCTTTCCATGTCCTCTCCGGTGTTAATTGACTACATACAAGTCTGCCTGTTGCTTGAAGCAGCTCTTACTTCATTTTGCATTGGTGGAGCATCAACGGTTGCCTTGACCAGATTTTTCCTTGATCTTTTTGACTTCTTCTCGACTCCATTCTTTAATCTGTTCTCTCTTGGGTGACCTTTCATCTAATTTGCTGAGGATCTTGAATTACAAGCTCTGTACTTGGCTTAGCTGCGCAGTTAGCATTTACGGTAATTTTGAATATAGGTGTTAGACCATCCATCACTAAATTATATGCATCTTCATACATGGAGGCTATCTCTGCGAGCTTCATCATCCAATGACTCGGCAAACTATATCTACAATCAATAACATAATGTTATCGAAAACATATATTAAGACATTTTAAATAAAAAATTGTCACTGCGTACCATGATTTTTGTGTGCTTTTATCACAACCTTCAGTATTGCAGTCGAAATCGTCGAATTGGTATTTCATGTCTTTGCACCATCACTTCAAGAAGTATTTATCTGGTAAACAAAATATGTTGCTTTGATGAAGAACCAAGGCATGCCTATACAGGTAACCCTTAAACTGAAAGGATCGACACTGGCATTGGACATCCTCAATATTTCTATCGTATGACACGATATATTCTTTGATCATCTCCTTGCTGATTCCATCGACTTCAATCATTTCATACGACTTTACAGAATATACACAACAGTCATCAGCTTCCTTGATCAATTTAGTATTTGATGCAGCCATTTCAAGGATCTCATTCTAAATTTTTTGAAAATGCGCCTTGTATACCTTCCTGCAGCTTGTCTATCAAAAGGTGATGATGTCTTTAGGAAAGTAATCGTTTGCAATGTCCTATTATCTTCCTCATTTTCGGCCTCGTATCTTTTCTCCAAGGCATCTTCGTACTTACCTATGAACTCCGTTAGTGTAGTCTTCGAATTTATAAACCCATCGAAGAAGTGATTTATGCCCTCGCTCCTTTGTGAAGATGACATCCCTGTACATAATTTTGTCAAAAAAAGAAGCATTGAATGTGAACATGAACCAAAGACAATGACATACAAACCTGCGAAGAATGTATCCTTTAGGTAAACTGGGACCCATTTATTCCGACATTCGTAAAGGACATTGAACCAATCTATAGCCTTGCATTCTTTATATTTCTCCATAACATGTGCCCAACTTTCCTCGAATGATTGTATGGTCAATGAATCATATATCGCCTCATCGAAATCAACCATAAATTTGGGATTTGCTGTGCAAATGTGGCCAATCTTTTCAGGTATCTTCTTTAATATATGCCAAAGATAAAATCGATGTCGTGTGTTAGGAAAAACTTCTTTAACAACAGCCTCGATTGCCTTATCTTGGTTAGTTATTATGGCAATAGGTGCTTGACCACCATTTGCATCTAGCCATGACTGAAAAACCCATTTATATGTCTTAGTACTCTCATCAGACAATAATGCGCAATCAAGCAAGGCGGACTATCTATGATGGTTGACCTCGACGAATGGACAAAAAGGCATTTGATATCTATTCGTCAAGTAGGTCGAGTCAAAGCTTAGAACATCACCGAAGTATGTGCATGCCAATATTGACCTTGGATGAATCCAGAAGACAAACCTGAGATGACCATTATCATTGAGGTCTAAGGTATAGAAGAAATTGGGATTTTTGAGTTGCATTTCAGTGAAATGGATTACCATCGACTGAGCATCTCCTTCTTTCAGCTTAGACTGACATTCGCGACAAATGAAATTACGAGCATCCTTCTCGGTGAAATCCAATTGTCTTCTGCCCCCTTTTCTCCTTGCTATGGCATAGCATATCTGAGTTGTCGGAACATTCATGGCATGTAAATTGCTGATCTCTGCCTTCTCTGGTGTGCTGATCCTCCTATGCGACCGAAGATAACCAGTTGATGTTATGAACATCCCATGGTTATGTTCTAGAGAAACCTCAACCAATATCCACTTACCACTTGTAGCATTTAGTCTTGCTTTTATGGATGCCATGCAATCAACTTTCCCAGTATCCCTATGATTCATGCTCTTCTATGTTTTTCTAGATTTTTCTTGCCTCTAACATGCTAGGTGCTTGAAGCAAAGTTGTTTGTTATTGTTGGTCCTGCTACACACTATTGTGATTCCAAAACTAACTCTTTTTGCGTATCCATTGTAGAAAGTATATACTTCATCTGCTGAATTGAATTCCATTCCAGTTTGAGGAACTACAGTATCAACCCCTGCTTTTGGAGCGATGGGTAAAGGTGCACGGCCGGGAGTGTGCTCGGTTTCTTTCCGATCTATAATTTCAGCATCGTCTGTGGAAATATAGGCACACAGTCATGAACAATGATATCCATTGATTTATCTGTCAATATATCCTGACAAAGCATTAGGACACCAAGGTTAAAAAAATACGACACCTCACTTGAAGAAATACGACAACAAATTAGGCTGTTACGACACCCCAACTCTCATCGGATGACACCCTAGCTTTAAGGCGATGACATCTCCGACTTAGGCTCTTATGACACCCTAGCTTTAAGGCGACAACACCCGTGCGGGGACTGTTAAGGCGAGGACCGACGACTTAGGCTCTTACGATACCCCAGCTTTAGCGCGACGACACCCTAGCTTTAAGGCGACGACACCCGTGCTGGTACTATTAAGGCGGGGACCGACGACTTAGGCTCTTACGATACCCCAGCTTTAGCACGACGACACCCTAGCTTTAAGGCGACGATACCCGTGCGGGAACTGTTAAGGCGGGGACCGACGACTTAGGTTCTTATGACACCCCAGCTTTAGCGCGATGACACCCTAGCTTTAAGGCGACGACACCCGTGCCGGGACTATTAAGGCCGGGACCGACGACTTAGGCTCTTACGACACCCCAGCTTTAGAGCGACGACACCCTAGCTTTAAGGCGACAACACCCGTGTGGGGACTGTTAAGGCGCGACGACAACTAGGGTGACGTCAAAATTCCCGCCTAGTTCAAATTTATCGTAGTGGTGTTATAAGTTTATACCAAGGGTGTCGTGAGGTTTCAACTGGGGTGTCACAAAGATTCTCTCCGTGGTCAGTTATAAGCACGGGTGTCGTAGGATTGGTACTAGGGTGTCGTGAGGTTTCAACTGCAGCGTCGTAGCATTGGTACTAGGGTGGCGTTGAGACCGAAGGATAAGGGAGCTTGGATGTCGTCACTGTTTTTCGATCGATTTCATCCTGGGATGTGGTAAAGTTTTCTCCTAAGCATGAACGAGTGTCTTAAGGTTTCAACTGGGGTATCGCGAATGATAACATCCTTGACCCAGGCTGTTAACGACACCCTAGTTCTTCTCATCTGACGACACCCCAGCTTTAGCGCGACGACACCCGTGCTGGGACTATTAAGGCGGGGACCGACGACTTAGGCTCTTACGACACCCCAGCTTTAGCACGATGACATCCCCAAATTAGGCTGTTACGACACCGTAGCTCTCATCCGACGACACCCTAGCTTTAGCATGATGACACCCATGTGGGGACTGTTAAGGCGGGGACCGACGACATCCTCGACTTAGGTGTCATAAGGTTATAAGCATGGGTGTCGTAGCGTTTTCACTAGGGTGTCGTGATGTTTGAACTGCGGTGTTGCGAAGGATTTTGGCCGAGCATAACAGGGGTGTCGTATTTATTTAACAGAGGTGTCTTATTTCTTTAACTTGGGTGTCGCAATACTCCCGATTTTCTCCTACGATATTGCGAGGCTTTTCTCCAGCATTCGTTTGGAGCATGGGTGTCGTAGGCTTGTAACTACGGTGTCTTAACAGTAAATCTGGGATGTCGTAGCTTTTATGATGATACTACAGCTCTCATGCGCGACGACACCCTACCTTTAAGGCGACGACACCCATTCCATGACTGTTAAAAGGCGGGGACCGACGACATCCCCAACTTAGGCTCTTACGACACACAACTCTCATCTGACGACACCCTAGCTTTAAGGTGACGACACCCGTTCCAGGACTCTTAAGGTTTAAACTGGGGAGTCGCTCCCCCCTCTTCTCCTCTTTGCCCTCCGTAGAATGCCCCTCCCCCCTCTTCTCCTCTTTTTTATATCCATTCTCATGCTCTCTCCATGGTCAGTTATAAGCACAGGTGTCGGCTTGTAACTACGGTGTCTTAATAGTAAATCTGGGGTGTCGTAGCTTTTATGATGACACTAGAGCTATATGGACAGGAAATAATGGGGAATATAGGCCGAAACATTCTGACGACACCCCAGTTCATAAGGTATAATATCCTAGTTAAAAGAGTATGACATTCGTGCTACAAAACAGTAAACTAACAGTTATGACTCCCAGAATGTCCTAACTGTTTTGGTCTAAGGAAGTTATGGTCACACATTAACTTCCTCTAATGATAAAAAACTATTTGTGTAATAAAGGAGCTTTACAAAGAAGTGGGAACAAGGACTTTTTACTTCATGTTGCGGATGACATTTTCTCCAGAAGTTTTCTTCCGACCGAACTCCTCAGAGCGAGGGCTCAGGATCTTGCTCAAACCTTGGACTGATTCCTTAGCATCCAAAAGCTAGAACAAGGGCTCAGGATCTTGCTCAAACCTTGGACTGATTCCTTAGCATCCGAAAGCCAGAGCAAGGGGGAAGAAAGAGTTTTTCTTGCACAAATGAAATCCAATAAAAGATGGCGGTAGAAGTAGGCTAGAGGGAAAGGGCATTTTTGTTTGCACAATAATTTTAAAATAAAAGAGAAGTACTTTTAATGGCCGTCACGATCAGAACGCAACATCGTAGCAGAGTCATACCGTTCCGCATCGTCAGCCACGTAGGATCCACGTGGACCAATCAGAAGAGACGATATAGCCCACATAGGACTTGCTATACCGAGGCGGTGTACAAAAACTTTTCGATGTAAAAAGATGGGGGGTGACTAGTAATTTAAGCAATCCATATAGTTTTATCATCAAATAAAAAACTCATCTATAAAAGAAATAAGTGATATCTTGCTCTCTTCTTTATATTTTTCTCTATAATTCATATTCAAAAGAAAGTAAGACAACAATTTATATTCTCTTCCTCTCCATTACATCTTTTTTTTTCCCACAAATTTAAAAGTTACAAAATTCACTTTTGATCACCCATATATTTTCTTTTTACCAATTTGAGAATAAAAAAGTCTTCATCGAATCACCTCCAACATCTTTCATGCTTTTTTTTTTTTTTTTTTTTTTTTTGTGTGTATGTGCGCATGTGTGTGTTAAGACACCCAATAGACTAGCTCTTATTTTAGACTTATCAAGGCCCTTATCATTTATCTTATTTTAGGCTAGCTTATATTTAGAACTTCATCTTCATCATTTAGCAAAATTTTATCATCGCATCCAAACACCAATCAACTTTCTTTTATTAATATAAAAAATTTAAAAATAATTCTAATTTAAATGTTATACTTTAGAAAATGTTATAATTTAAACTTTGTACTTTATAAATTATCAAAAAAAAATCTTTCAATTGATAATCCATATCATTATAAACCCTCCTTCTACTTATACTAGTGATGTTGTTACAATGAAAGTATGCTCATGAAAACTTTAACAATTATCATAAATAAATTATTTAATTATTAAATAAAAAATATTTTATATATTAAAAAATTATTTAAAATATATCAAATTATTAATTAATAAATAATAAGTTTTTCATATTGTAGCTTTTATAATCAAACCGTACAGTAACAATGCAACTAATATAATCAAACGGAGGTTTAAAATGACGCAGACCATGAATTATACCATATTTGTTTTGATATCTTGTTTGAATGTAAAATTTACGTTGTAATTTTTCTCAAATTATTGATTTAAATTATAATTTTTAAATAAATTAATTGCGAAGATGGAAATTAGGTTTAGTCCTGCTGTCTCTCTCTTAATTTTTTTTTTTTTTTTGTTTTAAGGCCAGCTCAATCTCTACGTAAGCATCATCACCGGAGAGCTCACCGTTCTGAAGGGACTTCCACATGCCATTGATAGAGAGGGTGAGCTGACAACACGTTCATCACATGAACTTGTGCTTCATCTCTCATCGATCCATTTGTTCACCTCTGCCCGGGCGGCCGGGCCTTTCCGAGCTCTCCAGCTTTTTTAGCCACCACTGCTCCAAAAACACCCTACTGCGTGCTCTTCTTGTCCTCTCACCGGCCGCCATAAAACCCCTCCTAAAAAAATATATATATATAGAGAGAGAGGAGGGTGGAAATGGCCAATCTTCTGTCCTTCCAGCCCCAATCGCTTCTCCTCTCTCCGTTTCCCGGCCGAAACGGAGCTCCAGGCCCCGGCCCCCAGCGATCCCACTTCGGATTCCTCTCCAAGAGCCCCTCGCCCTTCCTTCTTCGCGGCTCCTTGGTGGCGAGGCTGGGCTCGAGCCCTCATCTTCCTGATTTCGAGACCGCGGAGGGACTGGCTGGGGAGCTGTTTGGTCGGCTGGAAGGCCTCGTCTATACCGTTGCGGATGCTGCTGTCTCTTCTGATGCTGCCACCCAAAGCTCGAAGCAGAGCGGAGATTGGCTCTCGGGAATCACCAATTACCTGGAGACTGTTCTTAAGGTCAGCTTATGCGACTTAGATGATTAAGATTCTGCAAGATTCTAATAATTTTTGTGCTCTTTTTTCTTTCCCGAAGAAAGCAAGATATGGGGCTTTAATTCCCAAGATTGCTGGAAAAATGCCTATATATACATATATTCTATTCAATTCTGAAGTAATGAGATCAATCGGTACTTGCATGGGAGGAGAGCGACCGCATTCTTGAGCATATCAGAAGCAACACTGAATTTGTTAACTGAACATATTTCGTATATTATTTACGCTTTTTTAACAAGGAATTTTGGATCTGTGGCATCATATGTTTACAATCACTCTTTCTATCCCTATTGTTATTTATTACAGGTTTTAAAAGATGGGCTATCGGCCTTGCATGTTCCGTATGCTTACGGTTTTGCAATTATTCTCCTCACGGTTCTTGTGAAGGCAGCCACGTTTCCTTTAACAAAGAAACAGGTTAAGTGTGTTTTTCTTGTGCTGTTTCTAAAGCTACGTTTTTGATCTTGATGTTTCTGGATTAATTTGCTGTCCGTTTTCAGTCGGACAAAATACTTAGATTTTTTTTGGTGCAGAATAAGTTGATGATATTGTGAGTTTGATGTCCTGCAATTACTTTTTGATCATACGCAGCTGATAAATGATTAGTAACTACACTTTTGGTGTGCAACATAGATTTATATATTACCATAGAAACAATTAGATATATGTGCATTTGCTTTGCTGATTTTCATGGTAATTTACTATTTTATATCTGCGTACTGGTACTGCATTTACTTGAAAAGGGTCCATTTGTCATATTGCCAGCTATGGGGTAGTATTATAGATCTTAGTCTGCTATTATAACATTTTGAAATGATATTAAAAATGAATCAAGAAGGTCTTACAAATTTGTTGAACTAACAACAGACACCGTAATGGAAAAAAATTGGAGCAGCTTACTTTCCTCTGAATGGTTTGAGAGGGAAGATATTATATAAAGGCAGGGATTCATCATTCTTTGGATTAAAAGAGAGAGAATCATTGTTACATCCTTTGCTTACTTTCCTCTGAAAGTTTTGCAAATAACTGAACGGCTAATTAATGACAGAAGTTAAGGTAAGATTGATTAGCTTTTGACAGGAGAGTAAAGGTGATGGTTTTCATAGAACCTAGTCCACATTGGCTGAGACTCAGGTTGCTATTCAAGAACTGGACAACTTAGTTGGGGGATGGCCTACTGGTGTAGATGGGACCAATGGGTGATGGAAAATAGAAGAAGAAACCATAGAGGAAGGATGCATATAGAAGGAGAGGAGAGAGAGGATAGAGAGAAGAGAGATAAAAGGGAAAAGAAATAACATTCTCTCTCTACAACACTAACTCTTGCACAATTCATGTTTTAGGTCTGTTCTTTTGGCCATTCCATATACTTGATATATATTACCTATCCTATCTTAAGAAGCAAGTAACTAAATATATTGAGAAAAGGTAACTTAGGGCCCAAGTAATAGAAATAACTCAATGGACAAGTAACTTAAGCTTAAGTAGCCTAATGGCTTATACTATAATAAAATATCAAATAACAATATAGACTTAATAGATTCTCAAATGGTTTTGATGCTCCAGTTAGATCCTTTGATGATTTTAGCAACTGAGTGAGTGCTTGGATAATCATGATATAGATTGTGATGCACAAGCGAAGCCCTAGACTTCATCATCGAGAACTATTTGTACAGGGAAGCCTTGAAGGCCTAGGTACTGACCAACTGAATGATTTTCTAGCCTTAAAAGCTTTAAAAAGGAAAAAAAAGAGAATAACATAGGTGTCATAAAGAAGAAGAAAGCAAGAAAGAAATAGTGAAAGGTAGAAATAAGAGAAAAAACATATATGTGGAAGAGGAGATCTGGGCACATAGACTGAATGTACAATCCATATGACTCTTGTTTACAAGGCTTATTACATCTTCCACAATCCACAGTAAAGTATTTATCACTTGTCAAAAATATCCATAACAGGGTGCTGGATCGGTTGGAGAATAGACAAATGTAACCATCAATTATGAGGCAAGACTAAGATTCTGGAAGAAATCATACAATCCACATCATTGAGTAATCCTAGGGTTTTTCTACAATGTTTAGTTTGATGTTGAATTTTGCTTCTATGGTTACCGAGTCAACTTCTCAGTGTTGGTCACTAGTTGTTTTTGTATAGCATATTTATACTTAAATATCAACATTTAATCACCAATTTGAACAAAATTTGATTAATCATTTTAAAAAGTTATTCACTATTAGAGACAGTAACTTTGGCTCTTAGGTGATGAGATGAAATTAATATGAAGGTTGAATCGTACGTAACATTGCAGAAGTCCTAGCTTTTGGAATACAAATCAAGGAAATTGTCAAGTTTAATTTTCAATATCTTTTAATGCTTATCTTTTAAATAACTTGATTTGAAGCTTATATATATTGTATTGTTGCTAAACAACATTATTGGAGCTTTAAGTAATAAAAGTAACTTATTTGCATTTTGGATTTATTGATCTTAGTAAAACAATTTTCATTTATCTCTATAATGTTTGTCATCACTGAAATTATATATCCACGTTAAGATATCTATATATAACTGAATAAATTCAATGAAATTAATATTTTCCATGTTGTAAAAAGTATTTTCAGCATAAATATATAAGCTTATTTCACTTTTCTTTTGGTTCTGCTAACTAAAGCTAGGTTTTGCTTAAAAAAAAAAAAAACTATCAGCAAAACCTAGCTTTAAATATCAGCAAAACCTAAAGATAGGTTTTGCTGATATTTTATAATTTTATTTTTTGTGCTATTGTGTCTTAAATTAACAAGGGTAATGCATTTCATTTTCTGATGTTAGATCTTCCTCAATTTTGGAATCCAAAATAAACTTTCTCTGCAGGTTGAGTCAGCATTAGCAATGCGTTCGCTGCAGCCTCAGGTCAAGGCTATCCAACAACGTTATGCTGGCAATCAGGTGTTTGACTTCACACATCTGTTCTTCCTCCAACTTATCTAGTGATTTTACTTTATATTCAATTATCTTCAAGCATTATCAATGGGGCTAGAATTATGGGAAATATTTGTTTTATAATACTAGCTATGTACCAAGATTTTGGCTGCCTAGCCCTTCACATAAACAGGCTTCATGACTACTTTATGTTGATCCAATGAAAAATTATATTTCCGATTAAAAAAGGAAAAAATCTCATTGAAGCATTCTATTATCTATTATGCGATGATTAGGCCCCTCTATCATATATTTTACAACCTTTGAACCTGTCTTTACCAATTTATGTTACAGTTTCTTCTGGTATATAAGGTTTCAAGTTAAAGAACATCAGGTCCCATTTACAGTGTTTGTTTGGCTATGATAATTTCAAAGTAAGCAAATGCAGATAATTTGTCATGAGAGATTCAAATTGATGTACATTTCAGTATTTTAGAGAGTGTTGACTTGTACTTTTCCTTATCCATTTACAGGAACGGATACAACATGAAACTGCTCGCTTGTATAAATTGGCTGGTGTAAACCCTTTAGCAGGTGATCTTAGATTTAACAACTTGAATTCATTATCATTGTTACCTAGTGGATCGTTTCTTCCTCCCCACCTTAATAATTTTTTGGATGTGTTGTCACAGTGACTTTGTCATTATGCTTATAATGATATTTCTTACAGTAGGCCAGCTTCTTTTATTGGTTTGTAACATTTTATTGGTTCTGTTTGTTGGCAATGAAAGTGATCTACACCAAGGATTGAAGTATGCATTGTTGGCAGCACTGTAAAGGTACATCTTGTGCTAAGCTGTGCCAGTTCTTGGCGTGTACTGGCATGTTAGTATGCTAAGTGCTGGCACCACCTGTATCATTCTAGCGCTGCATACTAGTGTGGCACTGGGATGATATATATCTTGCATTCTGTACCAACCAGCACTTATATGCATAAGCTACAAAAATTATCTCATATGTAACGTAGAAATATGAGAGCTCAAATGCATTAGGATGCTAAGCTGTAATATGGAGTAAATAGCAGGGTTTAATGACAGAAAAAATGAGTGACCAATAAAAAAGCAGATGCCATGCCTTTGCCTGTTCTGGTCAGACTTTTAGGAGGGTCACACAGTTGTCATACAAGAGGAAAAGGACATGCCTTGATATTGGGAAAAGCTTGATAATTTATTGTCTAATTTACTATTAAATATTTTGAGAAAATCAATCTAATAATTTTGTTCTATACGAGGGAGTAGTCTACTGATTGAATAATGAAGCAAATGAGCAACAACTGTGGAGCACATGGGCAAAGCTCTACTTCCTTGCTGATTGTTGGTGTGTTACCTATTAAAGACACATTTTATAGTAACAGAAGCTCAACTTAATTTACCCCTTTTCTAAAAACTCTAATGGGAAGAGGGTTTCCTTGATTACATTTAAATCTGAAAATTGCAATCCATTTGGGAATATATGGTGATTTCTCAATCTAAGACCTAATAAGGGAATAGAATGGATGGGTATTTATAATCATTTTGTATTTCTGTGAATTTAGGGAAATAATTCACTGGATATGTATTTCTTCCCAAAATTACTTATATTTGTTTGAGTACATGCTTAGATACTTTCAGCAAAATGAAAAATAATCAGGAAGATTCAGTCGTCCTTCTTCTTTATTACATGTTGATTCCATCTCTTAGTTTTAGTCAGATCTTGAATTAGTTCTTGTGGTTTGGGGTCTATTTGGATAATCTCAAACGAAGTAGAGTTTTGGATAGTGGGGCTTACTTTTGATTTAGACATTTGTGTATCAGACTGTGCTTCGATTTGTCACATTTAGATGCTAGAGTGCCGATCGATGCTATAGGATACTTTGGTTCATGATTAACAAACAATAACCACACCCTGCCTTGCCTGACTCTTTATTTTCATGGTACGTATGTATGGTACAGTGTGGTCAAATGCTTGTGCTTTGTTGTAACATGAGAGCACTAAATACATTTGTGTGGTGACTGCCCTGTGTTTGGTGCACCAGACTTTCTTTTCTTTTTTAAAGTAAAAAAGATAAAGAACTCTGTGCCAGAACTCTCAGACTTGCAATTGAAGTCCTTGATATGCAACGATGATCCTAGAAGTGTTAAGAGCAGATCTAATTGATAACCCTGCTAACTAAGAACTTTGTGAGGCCCAATTAATTCCTCCTAAATGCATATGTTTTCAGGGAAGTGAGGCATATAAAATTTGGAACACTCAAATAGGCATTTTTCCAATAAATTTTGCAATTTTCAAATATAATTATCAGAAATTGTAATTGTATCTAGATTGTGGTTTAAACAGTAATATGCTTTTATTACATTTGTCATCAACATTAGCAGGAAAAGCTATTCAAAAGTGTGGGATGTACAATTAGTATGATTTTAAGAAGATCTAAAAATGAGACTAGAATTGAATAAAACATGAAGATATAGGTTGCGGAAGAAAGTCCTTACATATTTCTGCTTTTTAGTTAGCTTAGGGTGTATCTTGATCTTTTTTTTTTTTTTTTTTTTCATCTCTCTTTTCTGTTGTTCCATGCTAGTACTTGTCATGGCTCGCCTTGGTGTTAGTGGCATCTTATTGGTTCAAATGAGATGGTTAGGAAGCACAATCAAATCCCAGATAGCTAGTCAGTGTTAGCATATGTATCTCCTTCATATACATAGTGTTTCTGCTTGTATCAATTGTCAGATATTTTCAATTGGGTTATCTCTTGAATTTTGTAGCAAAGACTGTCATATGGAGTATAATATAGTTGCATGCAATTCCCAACTTAGTGACCAAACATTGCATCACTGTGCTCACCATGGTATTAGCCTCATCTTGTTCATCTTGAACTCTTCATGTCATCATGTACAAGTCTGCTACAAGTCTGATATGATTACAAAAATAGTCATCGAGCAACATGCTGATATAGTGTTCAGTGAGAAGTTATATGACAATGTGAAGACTAAACTTTAACTGATATGTTTACATAGGATGCTTCTTGTTAGGCACGGCTGGGGCAACTTGTTGGCTGGTCATGTGTTAAGAATTATACTACTGGCTTGCACTGTACCATATCATGTCTTGTCTTAGTAAAGAGAGAGTGATACATGATGTTGTAGCATGTATCAATATTATCAGCTTGCATCATGCAGTTTTGGCCTATATGGCGGCATATAAATGCAATTGCTTGGTTGGGGGTTGATGCTAGACTTGTATATTGCCCTGGTTGAGGCAGAATTGGGCCACCAACTTAAAACTTTGGGTACTATATGGCTGAGCTTGCACTGGTCAATCTCAGGTCTCAGGTCTAATATTTAAAATCCAAGCCTAGTCCTATAGTCAAGTCAGGGTTCTAACCTAGGCCAGCTTGTCCCCTCATTTCCTCTATTTTGTCAAAGAGGAGAAATTAGGTTAGAGCCCTAAAGAGCAAGGATTGGTCTAGAGGATGTTTGGAGTTAATTTGGTTGGAGGGAGGAGAAAGAGACGGTGTAGGAGCCCCGGACCTCAATCCAAAAGGCTAGCTAATAAGCTATTATGAGAGCTTTTTGATTTTATACAAGTACTCAAGTAGAGAGATTAAACACATGCTGACATGGGCTCTCACATGTTGCTTCTGTTTAAGCCTTGATGTCCTCATCAAAAAAAGGGCTTAAATCTAATCAAATCCAATCACAATTATAAATACCATGATCGGCCATTGTCAGCATTAAAAGAGTTCATTTATAGTGTAAACCAAGGGCTTAAATCTAATCAAATCCAATCACAATTATAAATACCATGATCGGCCATTGTCAGCATTAAAAGAGCTCATTTATAGTGTTTCTTAGTCCACATGAGTTATGGGTTAGGTCCGCTCTAATATTGGTTGTAATAACGTATGACCTCACCCAAAAAGACTAATCAAGAAGGTATTATTTGGGCTTCTTAATCATGTATAAGTATCCAAGATCGATCCATTACATGGCTCATGTGGGACTAAAAACATGCTAGCACTAGCTTTCACCCTCAGAGTAGTAGGTTTGGGGCTTGTGGCAGTGCTTTTGGGATGATGGTGGTGATGTTGGATGTTCTCTCTCTCTCTCTTTTTTTTGGTGGTGGTTGGGGGAGGGGGGGTGGTTTGATGAGCACAAGGTTGGTTAGGATTGTGCTGGTGGAGAGAAATTGGAGGGGGAGCATACCTTGAGCTGTCATTGGTTGTGAGGGTTGGTGCGGGGAATAAAGAGAGGAGAGGAGGAATAGAGAGAAGAGAGGGAAAGGTAGAGGAACAGAGGGTCATACACGGAGATGAGGTCCTGTGGTTGTGGCCTCCACAGGATGGAGAGGGTAGAGGACATGATAGCCTTGGGGAAGGAATGCTTGGTGCTAGGACTAGGGATTATAGGATTTGAACATTTAAATATCATGTAAAAGATTATATATTACGGATATAATAAATATATTGGATCAGGCCGAGTTGGCAAGTCATATTTGACTGAACCAATGTTCAGCCCAGTTCCTGGTCACGCCTAAAATATCAATCGTGGACCAGTCCATTGAACCTAAATTGGCTGTGTAGGGCCTGTCCCAAACTGGGTTGGTCAGGTTGAGCCAGAATTGCCTGGGTCTTGCTGATGCATAATAAAAAAGGATAAATGATGCGCCTCATTTAGTTTGGGATTCATGTAACTGATCCGAATTATTTTGGGATCAAGGCTTTGTTGTTGTTGTTCTTATTGATGATGATGTACCTCAATTTTTTTGTATTTCTATTGTGCTTCCCCGTGCTCTGTGCTAGCATCTTTTGGTAATAATAATAATAATAATAATATAAATTCTTGTAGTTTGATTAATTAAAACTTAAGGTTTCTGTGACTTATTGAATCTTAAAATGCTTGGTAGTGTTCTTTTTGTTGTTTATGGTACATATTGATCGCATGTTTTTTCAATCAGGATGCTTTTTTGGGGTGCATTAGGAAGCCAATTTGTTTAGATGGGTAAAGAAAAATCATGTTTGTGTTCAAAACATGTCTAATTTCCACTAGAAAGTAATAAAAAGTAGTGTAAACATTTAATGAAAGTTCTATCTAGTGTTGTTTTGTATTGCATATTTGTGCATGTTGAGCATTGTCATCGCATTGGATGGATGCACAGTATTGCATTCCTTCCCCAAATTCCTTATGATACCATCAAACACCTCATGGTGAATATATGTACTTTTATGATTATGAAGTTTTTAGTTGTGAAACTACATGTCTTGTGATCATTTTCATCTAGCATACTTATGACCAACATGTCATATTTTGAAATTTTCACCTTGTCAGGATGCTTACCTACTCTTGCTACAATACCAGTGTGGATTGGACTATATAGAGCTCTCTCAAATGTGGCTAATGAGGTCCACTCATTTACTGTTTCTGTCTTTTGTTTATGCTGTAGGCCTTTCTCCTATATCCTCTATTTCTTTAACCGATCATTGCTTATTCTACATTTTAGGGACTCCTCACTGAAGGCTTCTTCTGGATACCATCTTTGTCTGGTCCTACTACAATTGCTGCTCGACAAAGTGGTAGTGGGACCTCTTGGCTTTTTCCTTTCATTGTAAGTTTCTCAAATATGATTTCAAATTTCACAGCCTGATTACAGTAAGATTTTCTAGACATATGCCTATGTTCATTGGTACCTCTTGCCATGCTGTAGTTAAGTGTGTTCTTTAGCAAGAATGTGGCTAGAGTTGTACATCAGAGTGCCAAGTTGCACCACTTAATATTTGAAGTGGTGGTGAACCCACCAAGATGGTATTGGTATGTGCAATGAATATATTAATTAGGGAGGGTGAGTTGGATTTTTGGTGGTGTAGGATTGGACAGAAATTGCAAGAAGTATGTTTCATAAAACTGACTGCAAATAATCAGGATAAACTTGTTGGTTATGTTATGGTTATGACAGGTTGCATCATTCATCATGTACCATCTCTACATTGTTATTCTTGGAAGCCTGACTCAGGGTCAATCCTATGGTAACCTTAAGCTAGGAATTTCTGTTTCACACAACAGAGGCAACTTAAATGCTCCGTCTTGATGTTGACCTAACATGGATTAACAATTCAGAAGGGTCTTATTCTGATCTTGCAAAGGATCAGCAACAGCTCTATGTAGTCAAAGACCATTAGGGGGAAAGAGCACTTCCTTTTCAGCAGTTAGACTGGCTTGGGTTGGGTTGGTTAAATGCTCTTATGTGCCTCTTTTCTGAACTATAATGGCTGCAGTGGCCCAATGTAAGAACAACGCACATGAGAACATCTGATCACCAGCAGTGATTAGTTTTAGGAAGGCTATGGAAATGATTCCTGCATTAGTGCAATTTTTTTGAGGCACCCTTACTACCTGTCTTGCATGATCAATAAATAGCATATTCCTATTATTTTTATATAATAAATCAAACAAGTTTAGATGACTGTTGCTGATTCGTTCATGTGGTGTAGCAGCAGTTAGTCCAGCCCTTGTTTTTTATTTATTGTTGTGTTTTTTTTTTTTAATTATTAATCAACTGCTTCAGCCAGTCATTGTGAAGTATAGAAAGCCAGGTCTAAATTGTTGGTGCCTAATTTGTTGCAGGATGGTCATCCACCTCTTGGATGGTCAGATACGTTAGCGTATCTTGTTTTACCTGTTTTGCTGGTTCTCTCGCAATACATATCAGCTCAAATCATGCAGCCGCCACAGGTTAGTTATCCTTAAATTTTACAGCAATTTTCATTGCATTTTCTATTTCATAAGTTTTTTTACAATAACGACTCTCAACATGACTTTTTTGTAGATCCATCAAAACATGGTACCAGATTATATCATCAATATTACCACTTAGCAGTGGAAACATTTTTTGTGCAGGCTATCAGCTATCCTAAATTGTAGTGTGCACAAAATGTCTAAATCCACATATATATGCCTGAAATGTAAAATTTCTTGGTTTGTTTCATGGATCAACAAGTTTGTGTGCTTCCTTACCTTTTAAAGTCAATACCTTTACATTTTTGTACTTCCCTATGTCACTGTTAAATTAACTCAATGCCTTGCAGAAATGTTCCTAAATGTTTATAGTCAACTAACTTTTTATTCATTTTATCTTTTATCTGTCATATCTCTGCATACTATAGATAGCTGTGTGGTTTGATCACAGAATTCTTTTTCATGCCCTTGAATTTGGCTGATTTGATGCTGCAATTTAAGATAAAATTATAAGGAACAGTCACATGCATGGCTATATGGCTGTAAAAAGAATGAACTGTTTGCGAGCAGCTCATGTTTGGCTTGAATTTTAGCTTGAAATTAGCTCGTTCAATCAATAAATGGACCAAACACAAGCTAGCATATATGAATAAATCAGAATTTATTGACATTAACAATCCTTTATATCATTTTTGATTTATTATGTTTTTACAATGGTTTCAAATCTTGGCAGGAAATTTCCTAGGATGCCAAGATGGGTTACTGTCCCATGTATCGGACGAGACCGTTTTGCCTGTGTCCCAGTGTCTCGATCAGCATGTTCTGAGTCAACCCCCATCTCATGGGGTGGGACAGCGGCATGTCCTATTGACAAACCAAAATGGCCGCATCCTGCAAGATTTACAACCTTGAATTTTACTATGTTATCTCAGTAGTAGATCTCAAGTATAGCCAACAGCCCCAAACCTATTGAACCCTTTTGAATGAAGTCGCCCTTGTTGCCAATTCTTCTTTCTTCTATCCTTTCCTCTTTTGCTCTCCATAATTCCATCCCTTCATAGTCCTTTCTTCCTGCCCTCTCTCATTCTCTCCCATTCTAGGGCCTGAGGATTCATCACTGAAATCTTCTAGTCCCAATGGTTGATCTTAGTCCAAATAGTTTAAAAACAGTTTTGTTTGCTCTGGCCCAATGGCACTGGCTTTGTCCTTTCTTTGCTAATGGTCAATTCTGAACCTCTAGGTCCACCCTCCATATTGATGACATCTTTGAATCCTTCATGTAGACACCATCAACCATGCACCTCCTTTCGCCGCTACATTGCTGTTATGTTGCAATTGCTTGCTGCTCAGCCTATTAATTCCTCTCAACCCTAACAAGCTTGTTAAGCTGAGGTCAGGATTAAAAGATCTAGGTTCAAGCCAGGGCCCAGGAGTCCCCATTGTATGTCAAGCTCAATCTGACCTGGATTGCTTGATCTTGGCTCATATACACTCATATATTGGTATAATCAATTGATTCATGCAATACTTTATTATTTTCCTAAACGTTTGCACCATTTATTTGCATTCATTTAGTTGTTTGTGTTTTTTGTAATTGTAGTTGTCAAATAGCCTAGGTGACCCTAGGCAATAAACCTGCTTGTAGTCTAGATGATAGCCTAGGCGATTAGGTGACCACTTAGGTAACAAAATTTGTACAAGATTTACAAAATGATTTATATCTTCATGTATTCCAATCAATGACTGAAATTAGCAATATCCACAATAAACTATCAATATGTCATATTCACATGACCCAAAGATATATAGATGAAAACCAACATGAGTTATACTCAAAATATAGCACATTAACAGGACATCAATTGATCTAAATTTAAAGAATAAAAGTACAAAAGACCCTTGTGTCTTAGCTCAAATGGTGGAGCACACATTCTCTACTGAATGTGGATGTGGGTTCAAATCACCTGTTTTGGAGGCTCAATCACCTGCAGATCTCTGTCTAAACTCACATATCTATTATCTGAAGGCTCGGAATAAGCCACTGTTAACTATCCTACATTTTGATTCCAATCTTGAAATCATCTTTTCATGACCACAAGTTTCTTCATGTTCTTCTCCTTTTCATCAATACAGGTTTGTTTAAAAAGAAAATCATAGAGAAAAAAGAGGAATATTCTATCCAACATCAAGGAAGAAAGACATACCTCTGTCCAAGTCTCTTTACATGATAAAAAAACTCCTTGTTTTCTTCCTTCAAATGGATTTGTAAAAACATATCAAAAGCGGGGAAATAAAAAAAAAGGAAGAATATCATACTACAAACAAGAAAATAACACAAACCCATGTAACAAGTTCTGTCCTTTTGTCATCTTTTTCCGTTTTAGATTTGTTTAACAAGAGCCCTAGTGCATTAAAATATTAGAAAAACAAAAACAAAAATTGTGACCAAATGAGGCAAAGATTGATGGGAAAGGAATCAAGAATAGAGATCCAAAATCAGAAAAATGAACAAGATTGTAGAAACTATAGGAAAAACTTATGTTTATCTTGTATTAATGCATGGATTCTGAAAAGAATCACAAAATTTTCCTAAAAATTTAAAAGAAAAAAATGGAACAAGAATTAGGAGAAAGGGATAGAAGAATGGGTACGCTACTTGGAGGTGGAAGCCTCATTGGCTAGCCATGGAAGTTGTGGAAGCACAGAGAGTTATGGAAGTGTTGCCAGCTGGCCAATTACAATGTGGAGAGGAAGAAAAGGGGGCAAGAAAAAGAAATGAAGAAGGGAGAAAATTATTGGAGGGAGGGAAAAGAGAGAATGGAGGTCACTCACCTCACTGTTGGAAGCCTCATTGTCCGGTTACCGTTCATTGGGATGATGAGAAACCTTCATCTATGCCCTAGCAAAGGGATGAGAGAGCAAAGAGACTGCATGTTTGGGCCCTTTGCTCATTTTCTTCATTCCATTCCTTAGTTTGACTGTAGTCATAGTTTGGTCCCAAAGTACATTTGGCTTGACCCAAAGACTGAGCGGGGTGAGCACCCATCTGATTTGGGTGAATTAGGCATTGTCCATTTACCTGGCAGGCACCCAATTTGCTGGGCGAGCGCCCAGCATAAATCCAATCAGGTGAGCCTCACCTAGGTGCTAGAGGGAATCCTGGCACTTAGGTGATTGCTCATGACAACCATTTTTGGAATTATCTGATATTATTTGATGCCAATTTTAAAATATGTTACCATTGTTTTGATGGTTCCAATTCTTCTGCCTCCAGCTGGGTGGTCTAGTGGTGGAGGCGCTTGAGGGAGCATTGGGCTCAAATCCTTAAGTGGGTGAAGTGGAGCATTCTGTGTTCTGTTCATCCATGAGTCTTATATCCCTTTCTTTTACAATGCATAGCATCTGTCCTTTGAGGGAAGAGGATAATTGGTAAAGCAAAAACAGGAGTGTATTGATCCAGTTACATTTCAAAACTAAAACTTGAATTAGGCGGTATTGCACCCATTGATCCTTGCATGCTTTTCTCACGCTCCATGCTGCTAAATCTATATCCTCTCCATTTGCAAGTTCCAACTATTTTTGAAAAATGATCAAAATCTGTAGCTACTTTGAATTATTTACTTGATCTATTTTTTGTATTGTTTTATTATTATGGAAAACAATGATTATACTGTATTAAACTTGATCCCTTAAACCTGCGCATTTGCATTGCAGAGTAGCGATCCTAGTCAGACGAGTTCTCAAGCTCTGACCAAGTTCCTTCCTTTGATGATTGGTTACTTTGCTCTTTCTGTTCCTTCTGGGCTGAGTCTATATTGGTGAGAAGGTGTTATCATCTTTTCAACTATGTTTTTACTTTGAAGTGAATGGATATGTTGGAATGTGAATATTTTCTAGAAACAAATAGTTAAATTTGACAGTTGTGGAGGCTTATCGAAAGGAGCCAATGTTATGAAGTTTGGAAAAGATTTCCATGCTTATGAATGCTTGTATATGCTTGAAGCTTTTTATGATATTCTTAAGCCTCCCCCCCTGCAAATAGCTGTCATCATTGTAAGTCCTTCTGTTTACCTTTTTCTTGCATGAGTCTAGCCCATCATTCCATATATGCTTAATGTTTATATGTGTGTATTTTGTCTCATTCAGGTAAGTGTTTGTATTGTTTATACCACTCCCAGCCAAATCTAAGGTGACGCAAAACAAAAAAAATAAAGTCGGTCTATTCAATTCGTAAATGAAAAGAATTTGGAGAATCACTCCTTGTGCAATCTGGCTGCATGATGCGACTGGAATCTTAATTTTCAATGGACATCAGTCCTTATCAAATCATTTTAAAACTATATGCGTGAAACTCAGTCAAAATCATACTTGACAAGCTTTTGATTTATCATCATGACAATCTACCATCATTCATAAGCTGTTTTCCCAACAAAAGCTAAAAGAAGCATCTCTCTACTATTTTTTGAATTTAATCTTGAAGTTTTCCTGAGGAGCTAGAAAACACAAGAACATAGACTTTTTCCTGTTTCTGTACATTTCGGAACTTATTGATGCTCAATAGTGAGGTTTTCTCAGATGCAATTAAACAGAAATGCATCACTTTTTGTGTGGTAGGTCTGTAAGTTTGCTACTTTCAGTCCTTTTAATTTCCCTCCTATATAGTTTCAGCTGCTCGATCATCCACTGAGCCTAGAAACTAACAGATCTTCTTAGGTTCTGTTATTCAATCATATCCTCAACTGGAAGTACATGTGCTTTGCAGGTAGAGACTTGATCTCATTTTTTCCTTCATGATCTTGTTATGTAAGAGTTCTATGTCTTTGCACTCTCTTTTTAACACCAATTTGACTGGGTCTACACTAGACATAGCATTATTCTCTTTATGTTATTTTTTGAATGTTGTGATGGTGAAGGAATAGGAATGGAAAAAAGTTTGATAACTTGTTAACCTAGACGTTTTGTTGGTCAGCTCTCTTCATTCCTTCTGTTTCTCTGTAAGCAAACAAAACTTTATGATACTCACCACAATTAATGTGAGACTTCACTGTGAAATATGAATGTTGAGCCATTAGATAAACTTTTAGCGCCTTATTGGGCTGTAACATTTTCAAAATCTCAGTTGTATTTGATGGGGAAATTTTTTGTAGTTGGGGGGGGGGGGGGGGGGGGGGGGGGGGGCGCGCTAAGATCGAGTTATGGATCTATTGAGTTTAATGCTCCTCTTCCATGTCTGCAAATCTTTTGGGATGTTGAACCAGGTCATGAAAGGATTGCCCAGGTTTGCTTTAGAATGACTTGCTAGGAATGTCTGTACTTTGGAAACAAGTAATTGATTGTAATCCTCAAGTAATTCATTTCTGTGTTAGAGGCCCTATGCATGTGCTGTGGAAGAGAGTGCTACAACATGTTCTTGGGGGTGGGGTTGCATTAAAGCAATTATTGCTAGCAAAAGTTCTTCTAATATTAAGAGTAGAGAATTCATGATGCTTAAGTAGGATAATGGTAGATTTGAGGAATGTGGGATTGCCAGAATGCCGGAGAAAGGAGAGGATATCAATTAGAATTGAGATGCTAGAAGACTTTGCAAGATCCATAAAGGGGATATGTCGAGCATGATGAGTCAACGTGGGTTAATCTCTGAAAAACTTGACATGCCTAGAGATGGAAATAATTGGTAAGGTTTGTAACAACGATGGTCCTCATTCTTGGTATGATATTCCCAGAAAACTCACTTAGAAAGCTGAGGAGAGAGCTCGGTACTTTACCATGAAGAAGAAGCATATTAGAGACTGAAGATGCTTTCAAGTAGGATGAAAAATGTTAAACCACAGAAATGATGAACATCCACAAAGAATAAGTGTTACTAATGGATCAAATGGACATAAGAATTACTTTAGAATGACCAAACAAGCTTGGAAACAAAATTCAGATAACATGTGCAATATTAAAGTTATCACTGTGCTTCCTTCTAGCATTTCGTAAAGCATATATTTGAATATGTGACTACTAACAAAATGTGAGTTCCCTTAGAAAAAAAAGGACCCCAAGAGAAGATTATTAGTCACAATTCTTAGATGAGATTTTCTGTTCAGTGTGTTCATCTGATGGAAAACCTTAGTAGGCCAAAGTTCTCTGTAATTCAGGATAGCCACAACTCGGTAAATATATACAGATGAGATCCAGAAATCAGGTAAATTTTGGTGAAGCTAGCAAACTAATCAATAAAGAACACGTAATAAGAGGGAAAGAAAAAGAAGCTTGCACCCAAGTATCAAAATTGGCAATTAATATGATAATTACCTCCACTACAGTCAGATTGTCGTATAAGGTAGAACCAATTGTGGAAGTAACCCCAGGGCTGCAACAAGTATTTCTGACTCACTGCCTACACTAGAAAGAGGGCCTCACAAAATATCTTTTTGGCAAGATCACATTTTCTTCCCTGACTATAACTTTATGCTCCAAGTCTAGATTAATAATTTAACTAAAATTTAATATTTCATTCTTGTTTTGACCTTATAAGCCAAATGCAACTTGCTAGGAGCCTATTCTGCATTTCTTCAATGAATGAGGACGATTGAATTTTGTTGTTACCATGGGGAGAAAAGATGGACACCGCTGCTAGCTTATTCAATGGAAAATCAACATAATTAATTTATTTTTTTATCATATCTATAGGAATATAGCAGGTATGGTTTATTATGTTTAATTCTTATACAATATGTTTCTGCTATTTCTATATCATCTCATGTCTATAGAAAAGATGGGCAAATTTCAACTTATGATATTCTTTCGGTTTGTTCATGTAGTACAAGTGATTATGCCCATGATTTCTGCTATTTCTTTAAGAATATATTTTTACCTTTGTCTTTCATGCTGACTGTGTTTCAAGGATTTTTAGATCTTAACAATCAACTGTTACTGTCTAGAGAGTGAGTTCTGTGGTGAAACAGAATGGTTTGACAACACTGGGATAGTTGTGAGATTTAAACTTCAACTTTTCGTTCCCGCTTTTAAATACTTCTAGTTGTTGGGTAGAGTATTCTAACAAAATTTCCTGAGCTAAGTCCATCCCACTGGACACTTTGTATTTTCTCTTAGTTTACGTGTATGTTAGGCTTTTATGGAGCTTTCTTTGTAATTATCAATAACTACTGTTGTTATTACCTGATTGACTTTGGATATCCTTTATCAATAACTACTGTTGTTATTACCTGATTGGCTTTGGATATCCTGTTCTTATCAACTATTCCATATCTTAGGTAATACAAATTCTCTTGTTGATGAAATTTCCCTTGCTATTCTGCCTAAAATATTGGTGCTGTTAAAAACTTTCGCATTTTGACACGCAAAAGGAAGCTTTGACAAATCAATTATATGTTGTACAGGATTACTAATAACATTCTGAGTACAGCACAACAGATATGGCTTCAAAAGCTCGGAGGTGCAAAAAACCCAGTTAAAGAATATATTGATAAAACAGGGGACGACTCATCCAACATTCCGAATTCTGTATCTAGCATCCAGAAGTCTCTGCTTGATATTGAAACAGAAAAGGCAAAATCCAGAGAGGGAGAAAAAGCAAATCCGGGTGGATTACAACGTGGTGAAAGGTTAATATTTTTTGTATTCTTGTAAAATCATCTAGAAATGTCTATTGGTTTTTGAGTTGTTATATTCATAAACTCTTGTATGCAGGTTCAAACAAATTAAGGAGCAGGAGGCAAGGAGAAGAAAACAAAGGGAAGAAGAGAAGAAGAGAGCAGGAGAGGCAGCTGAAGGTTCCCGCATGATTATCGAGGCACAAAATTCAGAAGTTGAATCATTAGAGAGCAAAAATGAACTGGTAGGAGCTGATTTATCTAGGCTATAAATGATTGATTATAATCTGAGTATTGATGATTCCTTGAATATTAAAATGGCTTTTAATTCTAAACAGGAGCCAGGGAAAGATCCAACAGATACTGATTTGTCTACCAGTAACAGTGATGGACCTAATGGCAATGCTGGTTCAGTGATGACAAATGATAGAAGTCTTCATGAAAATGCACAAAAGGTATTCTCATTTTTAGCAAACAATTTTGTTCCTACCACTTCTCCCTCAATGGAAATAGGGTTTTATTTTAACGAGTGTCCCTGGGAACTCGTTGAGGGGGCATTTAACACCCTATTTTACTAACCTTTAATGGAAAATAAGAACCAAAAAAAAATTTATTGAAAGATATTTAAAATATATTTAGTGCTCCAATTTTATGCATGATGGTATCCGAGGTATGAGGATTGCAGATTTTTTTTAAAAAAAATTGCTGTTGTATAAAATTGGAGCAATTAATGCCTTTTAAATGCTCTTTAAGAGATCCACCTTTTTCATTCTTACTTTTTATAAAAGGCTGGTTAAATGGGGGCATTAAATACCCCTTAACGAGTACCCTGAGGACAGTCATCAACGAAACCCATGGGAATATATTCTGAACTAATTGTGAACAAAGTCTTGATTTTATGAGACAATGATAAACAGAGATGTTTGAATGCATTATTAAGCGCATAGATAAATATGCGCGGTGGAGATGATGAAACTTTATTTGTTATTATATAAAACATAAAAAGGCTTCCTCTTCCATCACAGTATAAAGAAAACGAATAGAAAATGTCATATAATTCTGGCCTAGCAGATAAGAAATTGATCCAGATTGTCTTTACAAGCGAATGGCTTGTATGTTAATGGAATTGAGCGGCAGGGTAACGAGTATGACCACCAGTAACCTGCCTGAGGTTGAAGTTGAATATGTGGCTGCCAAGTTTATGCATATAAACATGCAACCACGATGATAAATGTTGGAGATGGTAAATTAGCCACTATAGCATATTTATTCCATAATTTTAGAATCAAATCTTTGCCTTTTCTTTGATTCACTACCAAGTTTAGTGAGTTGTATTGATGCGCATGTTTAATCTTACTAGATATAACCATTGTGCTCAGTTTTATGTGGATCAAGCATGTGAAACCACATGATACTGGTTTTTTTTTTTAATCATTGATTTATTGTTCTTCAATACCATGGAGATCTTATCTTTCTGATCTATTTTCAGGAAGAAACTGAAGCGCATGCTTCCACTGGCAACCAGACTTCACATGATCCTATTGACAGAAGAGATCAGGAGACACAATAAGATGAAGCTTAGGCCGTCACAATGGATAATAGGATTCCTTGTTGTGCGCTTAATACCCATTAATTCTGGCATGGTGCTTCAGATCCGCCACGTTGCTCATCAAAGTGCTTGCCATCTTTCATGTCTCGTTAGGGCTCCATGATTGTAAATTTTGTTGGAGAAAACATGTCAAAAAAAATAGAATAAAAGATAGATCTTGTGCAACTGTGATTCAAAGTTTAAAGCCTTCTAATGCATGAAACGTGATAAACTTATTTCGTATGCTCTGGAAAATGTGATGATTGGGACCCTAGCTTAATTAATAATGTTATTATTAAACCATGAAGCTTTCTAATTCACGATGGTTTAGTTATTTCATTTTTAGGGATTGTAATCTTTTTTATTTGGCTATTTATTCGTTTATAATGGATCAAAAAAATTTTCAGTCTAAATGATTTAATGGATACGAAAATTATTTATTTAATGATTAAATGGCCGGATATTTTTTATTTCATCACCGTTTACTCATTTTTGTTAGTTTTAATAATATATATTTAAATTTTAAAATAAATAAAATAATATAAATTAAAATTTTTTAATAAAATATATTTGTATATATATATATATATATATATATATATATATATAACGTAATCGTACTAGTCGCCTTGAATATCATCAATTGGGTACCTTATTTTTGCTTCATTAATTATAACAGTTTAACAAGATGAAAAAATAAAAAGGTCTTCTTCAACGAGGATTATGAGACGGGGATTGATAGAAGCCGTTTTTGGACCGTTGCTATCTCTATTTATATTTGATCTTTAATGATTGCTGTGGAAAATTGTGATGATTGGGACACTAGCTTAATTAATAATGTTATTACTAAACCATGAAGCTTTCTATTTCATGATTCATGATTTGGTTGTTTCATATTTGGTCTTCCTGGAATGCTGTGGAAAATTGTGAAGATTGTGATCCTACGGCAATGGCTAGTGTTATCATGGACAAAAGACGTTCTATTCCAACACTTTTGTGGCAGGAGACGTGGCAAGTGCGGTGGTGGTAGAATGATCTCGTTGGGATCTAGAATAATGGTTATTATCACAACCTTCCTTGAAAGGATGGACTTAGAAAAAATGAAAAAGAAAAAGAAAAAAAGCTGATGGAACCTGGCCAGTTTTTACAACGCCAAATAATTCTTTATCTGGTTAGTAGGTCTGCGATTAGGCGGCGCATGGAGCTGTTATCCATCGTTTTTTGCCCCCCATTATTCTGCGCTTTTAAAATAATATCAGCCGGTAAATGTGGCATTAAAAAAAAAAAATGGATGGCGCTCGCCGACGCGTCTTCTTTTCAAGTAAGCAGAGTTTAGTTCTGGCAAGGAGTCCGGCTGTACGGTTGTTTATATTTTTCCTTCGGATGTTGAAATTTTGACTGATGTGATGCATCCAATATATTGATTCTTTTAAAATTAATAGCTAAAAAATCCATTTAAGAAAATAATAGGGTAATTAAAAATATTCACCAATTTATTTGCATCATACCTCGTTTTTTACATCCTATAGCCCTAATAATATCATGAGGTTTATGGTTCATATTGTCTTGAAACTAGTGAGGTGTTTCGTAAGATAATTTATTTAGATTATCGATAATTTAAATAAAATTTATTAGATAATCATTTTGATTCATATTTAAATAGTAATCTATCGTGTAGTGATAATTGGATTATCATTCAAATAGTTATTCACGGATATATTATAATCTAATAAATTTTCTTTTAATAAAATTATCTTGCCTCTTTATAAAAATAAAATTATTTCTTTCTCCAAACAAAATCATTCCCTTCTTTTTCTTTCTTCTTCGTCTCGCCGCCTTCTCTCTTTTCTCATCTCCAAAACAAAAATTAATTTTTAAATTTTATTTTAAATATTAAATTAATTAAAAAAAAAATCTAATTTTAAAAAATATTTTAAATTATTTTATTAATTATTAATTTTATTTTTAAATATTAAATTAATTAAAATATTTTTTTTAATTAATTAATTTTTAATTAATTTTAAATTAATTTAATATTTAAAAAAAAATTTAATAATATATCAATTATTCTATTAATATTAATTTATTTTATATAACAAAATATTAAAAATAAATTATTTTTAAAATATAATAAATAAATTATGATAATTGAAATTTTAAGAATAAGAAATTTAATAAATGTTTAAAGATTAAAAATATATTTTAATCTTTAAAAATAAATCTACTATTTTCTACTTATATATAAATACTTTGATTTAGAAGTATTTTGGAATATTTTAAATTTTTTAATAGATTTATTTAGTATATGAATTTGATTTAGAGGTTGATGTGGCTGATCCAATGCCGTTAGAGAACCGTGAAGGAAGCTGACAGAGCCCCGTTTCGACCTCCAAGGCCTATCTCGACCTCCGCGTCGGCAGTGGCCCATTCCCATCTCGGCGTCGGTCTCGGCGTCGGCTCCGGCCCATCTTGACCTCTGCGTCGGTCACCCACGTCCAAGCTACGTGGGCCACTCCCCCGAGACCCCCCCGTCGGTCTCGGGGTCCATCAACATCATCCTACCCCGAGACCTCCCATCGGTCTCGTGGTGCATCAACATCATCCTACCCCAAGACCCCCCGTCGGTCTAAGGGTGCATTCACATCATCCTACCCCAAGACCCCCCGCCGGTCTCGGGGTCCATCCATAGCATCCTACCCCGAGACCCCTCGCCGGTCTGGGGGTGCATCAATATCACCCTACCCCGAGACCCCCCGCCGGTCTTGGGGTGCATTCACATCATCCTACCCCGAGACCCCCCGTCGGTCTCGGGGTGCATTCACATCATCCTACCCCGAGACCCCCCGTCGGTCTCGGGGTCCATCCTCAGCATCCTACCCCGAGACCCCCCGTCGGTCTCGGGGTGCATCAACATCACCCTACCCCGAGACCCCCCGCCGGTCTCGGGGTGCATCAACATCACCTTACCCGAGGCCCCCCGCCGGTCTCGGGGTGCATCAACATCATCCTACCCCGAGACCCCCCATCGGTCTCGGGGTCCATCCACAGCATCCTACCCCGAGACCCCCCATCGGTCTCGGGGTACATTCACAACATCCAACCATCGAGACCCGAGACCCCTCTCGGGCTCGGACATTGAACAGTGCCGGTGAACAGTACCTTGCAAGTATTCACCCACAACCTTCTTTGAAGCTCATCCAAGGGCATGAACAGTGCCATGCGAGCACTCTATGATCAAATGCTCTACGAGGGATAGATAACCAAAAAAGGTGACGTAGGGGACATGCCTGGCAAGCGCCGTAACGGTCGGCCATGCCCTGCAGCCACCAACTATGACAGGACACGGCCTGCAGCGCGACACGGCACATGGAGGTAAGATCCACCGTACTGCCATCAATTAATGCTCTGACAAGAGATCACGCCCCAAGCCCACAGATTCCAGGCATCAATAAAAAGGGTAAGAGGGACCTCGACCAGGTAACATGCTCATGACACCCCTAAACACTTACAACGAGAGATCTCTCTCTCAAAGCCACCTCTCTTTTTCTCTTTCGAGCTTCCTCAAGCTCACGGCTGATGCCCAGACCACTGACTTGAGCGTCGGAGGGTCCCCGCCGGAATCTCCGGCCCTCGGGACTTGCTTGCAGGCGCGAGGAGCTCGCTAGAGGAGGCGACCGGACGCTCGAGGCTGGTTATTTGGCGTCATCAGATTGGCGCACCAGGAAGGGGGGAATAAGCGAGTTTTCGAATCGGCAATCGACAACTCCTCTTTCCCGAGCTATTAAACAATGGTGATAACCCGTGCGCAAGAGGTCTCCACCAGCTACGCTGGGGGGCAGCGTCAAGTCTTTGGTGGTGATGCACGCCCGGAAGGTCCTCACCAATCATGCCGGGGGCATCCATGTCACACTGAGCAACAAGGGACCATTCTCTCTGCTCCTCACTCGCCACCAACCTCAGCTGCTTTCATCAACCAGCCGGCTATCTTCAATCAGCAAGTTCAAGCCTTGAATGCAGCAGTTCATGAGCTGCAGAGGCAAAGCTTTCAAGAACTACAGTCTCCTACCCCCTGCTCAAGCTGCCACTCCTCTCATCACTCATCTTCTGAGCCATCTGGGAAAGATCTTAAACCTAAGGTGAAGAAGCGTCTGGACAAACAACACCAGTGGCTGAGAGAGCTCACTCAAAGGCTCAACAATCAACCAGAGGCGGACTGCAAGCATGAGTCGAAGAATAATTTCCAAAAGAGATGAACTTGAGACATTATTCGTCACCTCAAGGATTTGTGGGCATGTCAATTTCTGGTGGTAGTAAGCCGAGAGCCAAACCGAGCCTAGGACCTTTTACGGATTTCGTTCTAGCTGCTCTCAAGCTTCAACACCGGGGCAATCAATCTCTTCAAAGAAAGAGCTAGGCAAAGGGGCCTCCCAGCAACATCCGCTCTTCTATTCGTTCGTCTTCAGCGGACTCTCCCAACCGTTCGTCTTCAACGACCACTATCTGCCCGGGCTTCCCTCGGCGACCTCTGGCTCCCGAGTCTGACTCCGACCCTCGTCCATGGCTCCGCTCCAGCGTCCCCGGCTCTGGATCCCACCTCTCTCTTCACTGCACTTCGAAGATGGGTCCCCAACTTCATTTCGGTGAGGAGCTGGTTATCAACCAACTCCAGGCTCCGTCCCAACATGACTTCCTGGGGGGCAGACCACCAGCGGGCAGAAGTGCTTAAATCCACAAAAGGAAAAACGGGGGTGCTACAAGAGCTAAGTACGCTGCACCTGAGACAATTTCCATTCATTGATACTTAAAAATGTCATGCAGGGAAGACCAACCTCGCGTTGGCGTCCCAGAAGCACCAGCCAGGCAAGAAGCCCGATACCCATCGGCACCGGAAGCCCGACACCCGTCGGCTCCTGAAGCCCAACACCCGTCAGCACATGAAGCCCGACACCCGTCGACACATGAAGCCTGCACCAGCCAGGCAAGAAGCCCGACACCTGTCGGCACCGAAAGCCCGACACCCGTCGGCACCCAAAGCCCTGGGCCAACCAGGCATGAAGCCCGACACCCGTCGGCACCTGAAGCCCTGCACCAGCCAGGCAAGAAGCCCGATACCCGTCGGCACCGGAAGCCCGACACCTGTCGGCTCCTGAAGCTTGACACCCATCGGCACATGAAGCCCTGCACCAGCCAGGCAAGAAGCCCGACACCCGTCGGCACCTGAAGCCCTACACCAGCCAGGCAAGAAGCCCGACACCCGTCGGCTCCTGAAGACTGACACCCATCGGCACATGAAGCCCGACACCCGTCGGCACTTGAAGCCCTGCACCAGCCAGGCATGAAGGCCTACACCAACCAGGCAAGAAGTCCGACACCCATCGGCACCGAAAGCCCGACACCTGTCGGCACCCAAAGCCCTGGGCCAGCCAGGCATGAAGCCCGACACCCGTCGGCACCTGAAGCCCTACACCAGCCAAGCAAGAAGCCCGATACCCGTCGGCACCGAAAGCCCGACACCCGTCGGCTCTTGAAGCCCAACACCCGTCGGCACATGAAGCCCTGCACCAGCCAGGCAATAAACCCGACACCCGTTGGCACCGAAAGCCCGACACCCGTCGGCACCCAAAGCCCTGGGCCATCCAGGCATGAAGCCCAACACACGTCGGCACCTGAAGCCCTGCACCAGCCAGGCAAGAAGCCCGACACCCATCGGCAAATGAAGCCCTGCACTAGCCAGGCATGAAGCCCTGCACCCGCCAGGCAAGAAGCCCGACACCCGTCGGCTCTTGAAGCCCGACACCCGTCGGCACATGAAGCCCGACACCTGTCGGCACCTGAAGCCCTGCACCAGCCAGGCAAGAAGCCCGACACCCGTCGACTCCTGAAGCCTGACACCCATCGGCACATGAAGCCCTGCACCAGCCAGGCATGAAGCCCTGCACCAGCCAGGCAAGAATCCTGACACCGTCGGCACCGAAAGCCCGACACCTGTCAGCACCGAAAGCCTGACACCCGTCGGCATCCAAAGCCCTGGGCCAGCCAGGCATGAAGCCCGACACCCGTCGGCACCTGAAGCCCTGCACTAGCCAGGCAAGAAGCCCGACACCCATCGGCTCCTGAAGCCCGACACCCATCGGCACATGAAGCCCTGCACCAGCCAGGCATGAAGCCCTGCACCAGGCGAGGATCAGCCACTTGGGAGGTAACGCCCCTTTCGCCTTGCTGGGGTAGGCCCGCTTCGTTTCAGGGGCGAGGGGGCATCTGATGTGGCTGATCCAACGCCGTTAGAGAACCATGAAGGAAGCTGACAGAGCCCCGCTTCGACCTCCAAGGCCTATCTCGACCTCTGCATCGGCAGCGGCCCATTCCCATCTCGGCGTCGGTCTCGGCGTCGGCTCCGGCCCATCTCGACCTCTGCATCGGTCACCCACGTCCAAGCTACGTGGGCCACTCCCTCCGAGACCCCCCATCGGTCTCGGGGTCCATCAACATCATCCTATCCCGACACCCCCCGTCGGTCTCGGGGTGCATCAACATCATCCTACCCCGAGACCCCTCGTCGGTCTCGGGGTGCATTCACATCATCCTACCTCGAGACCCCCTGCCGGTCTCGGGGTCCATCCACAGCATCCTACCCCGAGACCCCCCACCGGTCTCGGGGTGCATCAACATCACCCTACCCCGAGACCCCCCGCCGATCTCGGGGTGCATTCATATCATCCTACCTCGAGACCCCCCGTCGGTCTCGGGGTGCATTCACATCATCCTACCCCGAGACCCCCCGCCGGTCTCGGGGTCCATCAACATCACCCTACCCCGAGACCACCCGTCGGTCTCAGGGTGCATCAACATCACCCTACCCCGAGACCCCCCGCCGGACTCGAGGTGCATCAACATCATCCTACCCCGAGACCCCCATCGGTCTCGAGGTCCATCCACAGCATCCTATCCCGAGACCCCCCATCGGTCTCGGGGTACATTCACAACATCCAACAATCGAGACCCAAGACCCCTCTCAGGCTTGGACATTGAACAGTACCGGTGAACAGTACCATGCAAGTATTCACCCACAGCCTTCTCTGAAGCTCATCCAAGGGCATGAACAGTGCCATGCGAGCACTCTATGATCAAATGCTCTACGAGGGATAGACAACCAAAAAAAGGTGACGTAGGGGACATGCCTGGCAAGCGCCGTAACGGTCGGCCATGCCCTGCAACCACCAACTCTGACAGGACACAGCCTGCAGCGCGACACAACACATGAAGGTAAGCTCCACCATACTGCCATCAATTAATGCTTTGACAAGAGATCACGCCCCAAGCCCACGGATTCCAGACATCAATAAAAAGGGTAAGAGGGACCTCGACCAGGTAACACGCTCATGACACCCCTAAACGCTCACAATGAGAGATCTCTCTCGGAGCCACCTCTCTTTTTCTCTTTCGAGCTTCCTCAAGCTCACGGCTGATGCCCAGACCACTGACTTGAGCGTCGAAGGGTTCCCGCCGGAATCTCCGGCCCCCGGGACTTGCTTGCAGGCGCGAGGAGCTCGCTGGAGGAGGTGACCGAACGCTCGAGGCCGGTGATTTGGCGTCATCAGAGGTATTTTAAGAATTTGATGTTATATGACTGATAATCTGTGTATCATACAAAATTAATCTATCTATTTGTCATACAAAATTAATCTATCTTGTAGATAATCTATATTACTATTCAGAATTGTTAGATTCTATTTGCTGTTATCCATTTGATTCTATCTATGCATGCAAATCAATTTGGTTTAGATATAAATTATAACATCTCGTTAAGATTTGCATCCTAATTTGTAACCATCAAAGAAAAGAAGAAGAACTGATACTACAATATGGATGGATTCATTTTCAAATATCTAATATTATTTAATTTTATATTACTATCATAAACTCCAAAGAAAAGTAAATAACAATATTATCATATTTTTGGTTTAATATTCTTTTCATGAAATGATATTTTGAATTTAGTAAATTGCATTCTTTTAGTAATCAATTTTATAATCTAAAATATGTTACTTAACATTATATCTGCTAAAAAATCAGATAATTAAGTAGATGCAATTATATCTTTATTTCTTTTTGTACAATCAATTGTTCATTATAACGAAAATAATAAAAAAGTTAGTAGGCTTGATTAGGTAGAATTAGGTAACAATAAAAAGTGGAATAACATTTGGCTTATAAAATTTAGCTAGCCAACTAATATCTGCATTAATATCTAAATTTGCTGATAATGATACGTAGCCTCAACTTTTTAAAACAAATATAGGAATGAGTTTGAGCATCTTATTATTATCTACATCCATGTCCACCTTCGTCAAATAAAAAAACGTTATAAATGAAAACAGAAATCTGATCCATTTCTAGCTGATGAGGCCAGTGGGCCCGGCCATAATAACAGCATCTGGGCTTGGCCACGGTAAATCAGCTTTTCCTCCTCGGTTCCGATAGGTCCATGGTGGCTTTTCCGAGTCTGTCATCTTTTCTCTCCTCCCAAGTTAGCCTCAGTCTTCCCCTCAGCCTCCGGTTTCAGGGTTCTCCCCACGGTTGCTCCTAAGCTCCTCCGGAAGTTTCCGAGCTCCCACTTGGCCGCACCACCTTTTCTCTCTCTGCATGAAGCCAGCTTCCGCTCGGCCTCTTCTCCTCAGCCTCGGCATGAACAGTGCTCGGCTTCTTCCCCTCGGCCTCGGCATGAACAGTGCTCGGCCTCTTCTCTTCGGCCTCGGCATGAACAGTGCTCGGCCATAAACAGTGCTCAGCCTCGGCATGAACAGTGCTCGGCCTCTTTCCCTCGGCCTCGGCATGAACAATGCTCGACCTCGGTATGAACAGTGCTCAGCCATGAACAGTGCCATGCAAGTGTTTACCCACGGCCTTCTCTGAAGCTCATCTAAGGGCATGAATAATGCTATGCAAATGAACAGTGCCATGCAAGCATTCTATAATCAATGCTCTACAAAGGATAGTTGGCTTCAACTCCAAACTGCCTCAACGACTGCACCTTGGGGCCCACATGCTTAACTTTATCACCCATCGCTGTCCACACAGGACTGCAAAAAAGGCAACGTAGGGTACACGTTTGGCAAGCATCGTAATTATCGGCCACACCCTGCAGTAGCATGCGATAGCTGTCCAAACCAAAATAGCACCTGCCAACCAGTTGCAGCCACCTACTTTGACGGGACACGGCCTACAGCCTGACATGTCACATGGAGGTAAGCTTCATTGTTGATGCCATCAATTAATGCTCTGACAAGTGATTATGTTCAAAAACAAGTAGACTCTAAGCATCTATAAAATTGATAAGAGAGACCCCGACTAGATAACGAACTCATTACACTCTTAAATGCTCATTTTGCTCACATAGAGCACGACTCTAAGCCTTTCTCTTTTTCTTTCTTTCGAGTTTCCTCAAGCTCACGACCGTTGCCCAGAGTACTGACTTGAGCGTCGAAAGGTCCCTGCCGGAATCTTCGGCTTTCGAGACTTGTTTGCAGGCCCCAGGTGCAAGAAGCTCGCTGAAGGATTCCGGACTCATTGAAGGAGATGATCGAACGCTCACGAATGTTCAAGGACGGTGATTTAACGTTAACACTGACCTTATTAAGATATCAAAACAAGCCGTGACCTTAGTCCAAAAGAAAACCGTGCTTAATGGTTTGCGTTAGATAATCTTTTCTTCTATTATTTTAATCCCATTTTATTTTTCAGCTCGGTTACCAAAGCAATCTATCTATGCTTCGCCACCAAACTTTTCCGATGAAGACCTTGTCATTTCAAATCAGCAGGTCCAACCTCTCCAGTTCCCATCAATATCTCTCCAGAAAGGCTTGGGAGAGTACTCGGTTATGTTTCTCATCGAGCCACGCCTTGATCATAATCTCTGTGTGCCCCTTGATTTCTTTGTTTTCAATTTGTTCCACATTTTATCAGTCGCTGCGCCCAGGACTAATACCAATTCTTCTTTCTTTGAGAGATACTTTCACAGGACATATCCACTAATCTAAATTGCATGCACGAATGATATTGGACGAGGTTTTCTGTGCTGGCCTCAACCGTCTGGTTTGAGTCATGCCCTGCTAATTGACATTCTATCAAACACGATATTTGATCTGATATTGAATTGATACATGACTGAGCTACTCTCATCTCCAACAGCGTCTATCATATATGTTTTAAGGTAATGGCATACGGCATAATAAAATCCTATCCAGCCAAGAATGTCACACCCTGTGTTCTTGGATAGCGCACACTCAGAAGACACTCCAATATCCTTTGTTTTCTAACATTTCACAGTGCTTTGGAATTCATCATTTTTTTTTTTTGTGGTCAGATTTTAAGATAGATGAAGACAAGCAGCCAATTGTAGGAAGATTAAATCTACGAATACATTAAAGGCATAATGGATAACTGGTAAACAGAATGATAAAATACAACATGTTTTTGTTATGAACTGAGATGCGATAAAACGTAACAACAAACATCCCAACACAGTCGCAATTTGATTGGGAATGAAGAGAATAAGAACAGAAGACAAGCAGACACCTATTTCTCAGGCACAAAATAGGTGGTTAAAATTGGAGTACACTCAACGAGTGATTATTGTTAAAGACAAAAGCGATCCAACAGCAGCCTTTGGATGGAGAAACCCGGAATTACTTCTGAAGCTCGAGCTTTTTGATAGATTCGATTTGCTTTGCAGGGTTCAATCCCTTAGGGCAGGCATGAACGCAGTTCTTTATAGTGTGGCAGCGGTAGAGTTTGAACTCATCATTCACAGCATCAAGACGCTCCTTTGTGTATTGGTCCCGGCTGTCTTGTATCCACCTACACAACATATCCAGGTAACACATCAGTGTGAAGATAAGTACATGTAGAGAACCAAGGTCACATACTCTCACCGATCAAAAATTTAAGAATATAATCTCGTAAAAAGAATGCACCAGCCATTTTGCAACAGTTGTCAATGAAAAACAGGTGAAACCAATACTGACATTACAAGATCAAAGCTATAAACATATAATGTCATAAAAAGAATGTGACACAACAAAACTATAAATATATGATCTTGTAAAAAGAATATAACAAGAAGAAGATCTGTCGAAAGGACATGAACATGTGAGGAAGCCTTTTCTTTCCTTTTTCTTCATCTATCTGGATTTTCTTTCTTCAAACAAAAAGAAGAAGAAGAAGAAAAGCCACGTTTTCTCTCCTTGTTTTAACATGTTCCATCCTTATGTTTTCCAATAAGTACTCTGAACACATAGGATCATAGAAACAAGAAGCATATGACTGAATTAATAATAGCTACATGATGCAGATGACAGAAGCAATTTGAGTTCAAGTATGGTGTCCATCATTTTAAATGCATAAGTACTTGTCTTGCTTTAAGATGTATATAAGAAATACAATCATGCACTTTAAATTTCAATGTAGAAGATAAGAGTGCTGATAAATATGCTCGGATGATGGTGTTTACCTTATTCGCATGCTTCGGTGATATATGATTCATCAACTTGGCGAGTAAGGACATTATGAAAAAAAGGTGTAAACTATTTACCTGTGTATATGCCAAATTGGTAGGTATGACAGAATGTGCATGGTTTAAGTAAGAGAGGTTTTCATAGAGAGCTGGATTACTGCTTGCCTTCACAAGGATACTGATGTTATGCTCTTAACAACTCTACAACAACAAAACCTTAATTCCAAACTAGTTGGGATCAGTTATGCTTTAACAACTCTCATTTGTAGGTCATCTAACCTATTTGTAATTCCACAACACATTTCTTAGCCACTCCTCACTGGTCATATTTAAAATTCTAGTAATATGACTACTAATTCAGTGAATCTCCATCAAAAGACTCAAATAAAAAACCCAAATTCTTACAATCCATAAGATCAGAGTCCATGACTAACAAGCATCTCTTTTGAGAGAGACAAAAGACTGAAATAAAAAACCAAATTGCTTACAATGCATAAGAACAGAGTCCATGACTAACAAGCACCTCTTTTGAGAGAGAGAATAAGAATTACGCCATATGTGGTTTTTACTTGATGAATATGATAAATGGAACATAGTTTATCTTTGTTCCACCAGTTTTCTTTGTTAGCAAAGAGTAATGAATGTCAAAAGCCCTTCTCTTATATTTTTATTAGATAAAAAGTCTGCTACCTCATATGTCCAAACAGAATAATTTACATCATTTCAAACACCTGATACATAGAAATAAGATAAAATAATGCCATTTTTTAATATAATCAAATAAGACTAGAACAAGTCAGATCTGCATTCACTTCCTTTGTTACTGGAATCATGTTAGGTGTAGGTATGCAGAAGCAGGACTTTTAAAAATATTTAATAAGAAAACACTTAAAAAGTAGGTGTGGAAATAAGCTTCCAAGGATCTGGGAAGTGGGTGCGCCACCCTAAATGGAAGATTCTTGCTGAGTTCACTCCTTTAGCTAATTTTCTATGAATTGAAGCTAAGACAGTTGTTGGCGCTGTGATTTTGCAGCAATTAACTCTTACTATAACCATTGTTTTAGTTTGTCGGGGAAAAGAAAGCAATCTGCTCAATAATTTTACCGAGAACATTAAGTAGAGGACTACCAAAGGTAACTGAAAAGAAATAATGCCCAAAAGAAGTTTTCTTCCATCACTTGGCCACGGCCTCCTGATCGGAAAGAGCAAAAGTAACAGCATGTCTTATCGTCCTGAAGGTGGAAAAGTTATCTAACTGCCTACCATGAAGGAGAAAAAGAACAGTAAGTCATCAGCAGCAGAATTGTGGTGCCACAAAATATTTGTTGGTGTATGATGGAGGGAGGGTCGATTTGGACAAATGCTGAAGGTAGCTTGCTCACCAAGCCACCTACAAAGAAGCTGATCGCCGGAAGGGTGTCACAAGGAAGAAGTGAATTTTGCTCATGCGTGCATGCGTGCGTGAGAGAGAGAGAGAGAGAGAGAGAGAGAGAGAGAGAGAGAGTTGAAGCTTCTCAAAGAAGGGCCAGAAGTAGGCGCACATGGCCAGAATCAAGTTATAATGTTTTTTTTGAAAAGATAAACACTGCTTATAACAGTAAAATAACAGCGACACCTTAAGGTCGCAAACAAGATGTGCATAACATAACCCAGAACACTGTACAAATATAATATCTCAAAATGTTGCATAAAAACAACAATTGGTTTAGCTAGTAATATTAACATCTGGAACCACCGTGAGCAACAAGTTCAGAGGAGCTCCAAGTCACTATAATCCGACATGCAAAGCAGTTAATTAATACCATTTTCAGAATCTGTCATTCAGTGTCGAAGAATTTTTTTCTTTATAGGAATAATGCCTTCTGATCTCAAAAATAACTGTATTATCAAATGCATTGCTTAACTAATTGCATATGCGCCTAAAAATAAGTGCTCACAACCATGAGAGAATATCTAAAGTTTAATAAACCACAGCTATGACCATAAACATCCAACCTTATCACAATTATTTGGGATCAACGGATCCCCATTCACCTAGCATTCATGTTAGGTTTGCTTTTGTTCAAGCACAAAAAAGTTCAAAGCACCATAGCAATCAACCAATGTAAAAGGTTCAAAAATTTACTGCAACAATTTCATCCTAAACAATCAACACAAAACTAATGTTTCATTCACATTGAATCTTCCTACAACTCAATAACTGAAACCACAAAGTAAGAAGATAAAGAAGCAATTTGTGCATCATTAGTCATCAACAATAAACATCACAAAAACAAAAGTAAACAAAAAAAAAAAACGACCCCATGTTCCAACAAAACACCAATCACTTCCCAAATCCAATTGCACATTTCTGCAACAATATGCAAATTAACTCAAATAAATGCCAAGCTCAATGGAAAACAGCACTGGTTCCTTATCAAACAGATACCAATAACAAACCTGAACCTACTCCATATTTCTCACCCTATTTACATCTACCACTTTAGGCACTTGTAAACTTGTAGGGTTATATGCAAATCATACGAGAAAAGCCATCCAGTTTCTCTAATAATAATAACCCAAAATAATAATAATAATAATAATAATAATAATAATAATAATAATAATTTCCAAAAAACTTATCTTCAAAGCTTCACGGGAACATAAATCACCAAGCATGAAACACGAAACACTCCGAAGAAATTCCCTAAGAATCAATCATCATTTAAAAATAGAGAATATAAATCCGCATTTTTTTACCATCAAACCATGAAATCGGAACACATAACAAGAAAAAAGAAGGAATGGTTCCACAAAACGAGCATCAATAGAATAAATTCCAACCCAATCACAGCCAGTCAATAAAAAGAAGAAGAAGAAAAAGAAAAAGAAAAAAAGTCAACATAAAAGAAAAAGGGGTAACCTGTGGGCGTGGAGGAGCGCAGCGGGGCCGAGGTATGACTCCGGGTTCCACCAGTAGCTGGGGCAGGAGGTGCTGCAGCAGGCGCAGAGAATACACTCATACATCCCATCCAGCTTCGCACGATCCTTCTTGCTCTGCGGGATCTCCTTCCCGGTGACCGGCGGCGGGTCCTTACGCTTGAGCCAGGGCTCCACGCTCTTGTACTGGTTATAAAAATTGGTCATATCGACCACCAGGTCCTTGACCACGAACATATGCGGCAGCGGCGTGATCGTCGACGGCGATCCGTCCGACGAGATCTTGGTAAGGCAGGCGAGGCCGTTGTCGCCGTCGATGTTCATGGCGCAGGAGCCGCAGATGCCCTCGCGGCAGGATCGGCGGAAGGTGAGGGAGGAGTCGACCTCGTTCTTGATCTTGATGAGGGCGTCGAGCACCATGGGTCCGCACTCGGCGAGGTCGATCTCGTAGTTCTGGAGCTGGGGTTTGGCGGGATTGTCGGGGTTCCAGCGGTAGATGGAGAAGGTCTTTGTCCGCTTGGGTTTGGCGGACGGGGGCTCCGATTGGGACGAATGGGCCTGCGCGGGGACCAGGCGCGCCGCGGTGGCCGCGGAGGGGGTGGGCGCCGGCAGTTGGGTCGGGAGGAGGCCGCGTGCGGCGGTGGCGGAGCCACGGCGGAGAAGAACCCTGGCGGCGGCCATCGACTGGAACGTGGAAGAGCGAGATCGAGATGATGGGAGGAAGCTGAGAAGGCCTCGCGGTGCTTTTAATGGAATCGTGGCGTCTGGCGGCCCCACGACGTGCGTTTCTAAAATCGAAGGTGGAGATGGTCAATTAGAAACGGTTCAGACATCGTGGCCGTTGGGTTTGGTTTTGATGGTTGGAGACGACCATGGAGCCAGGGGGGCCACAAGATCATCGAATCTTAGCATCATAGCAACAGGATCTATTGATTGTTTGCCGATGGAGAGGTCTGGCTTTACAAATAAATACATCACCGCCCCTATCCTTACCATTGCCACCATTATTCTTCTTTCCCTCTTATTTTCATCATCAATATTATCTCAACTATTTCCATTATTATCACAATCATTACTACTATAAATATTACCATCAATAATTCTTTCATCATGACCTTTGCTCATTATTATTATCTTTAACATTATCATATTATCAATACCGTCACCATCATCATCATCATTTTTATTATCAATACTAGGACCTATCACTGTTTCAATTGTGATCATCACATTTATATTTTTAAAATAAAAATAAAAAGTAAAAGTAAAAGTTATTTCTAAATGAAACAACTAATGAATTGGCTGGCTTAAATGTGAAAGCTACAAATGTTTTAGGTCAATTTGGTACTTGTTGGACATAAATTTAACCAAGATATTTCTAAGCATAAAGTTCAAGGCAAGATATCAAAATTTGATCTATTTTATAGTTATTAACATATTTTTGTTATTAACTTTTAACCTACATCAGTCCTTTACCTTTATCATTCAGATTTTGAAATAAACTTTTAGTAACACCTAAGATGTTACTAAGAAGTAAATGACAAATATGTTTTTTTTTTTTTGGATACAAACGGGCGATCACACAATTCTAGTGTGAATCAGCCCAGATACATCAGAATGTAAGATTTGTAACAAAACAGAAGGACAGGGGTCTCCCATCCTCCATAACCAAAAATCGAAATGCTGAGCAACTGAAGCCGCCGCCCAATCCGCAGCCGAATTGGCTTACGGTAAATATGGCGGATCTGGACATTATCCACTTCCTGTAAGATGGACCATATATCACTAAGAATCGGATTAGTGGTGGCTTCGGGAACATTCTCCTTCCGTAGCCACCTAATAACCGTCATCGAATCACCCTCAATCACTAGCCTGTGAGCATGAAGAGTCTAAGAAGCAAAATAATACCTGCCCAAGCTGCATAAAGCTCTGTCATAGGGACAGAGGAATCGAGGGAACCAAATCATCCAGCTGCCAACATATGACCCTGAGGCCCACGTATGATGAAGGCCGAACCAGCCAATCTACCGCGGACACTTTCATCAAAGTTGATTTTGACAAACCCTGGAGGGGGGGTTCCTAGGAAATGAAAACCGTACGCCGGTTCGCTGCCAAAGCAGTAGGGGAACCCCAGAGGCCAGAGGAGTCAAAATCAACCGCTTGTAAAGCACGTGCATAGTCCGCTGACATAGATCTAATCTTCTGCACAATCTTCTGAGGAGAAATAAAGTCCTCCGAGAATATAAGTTGGTTCCTCAATAACCAAATCTGATATACTGTGACTGCCCAAAGACCACATTTTTGCTGTGAGACCATATGAAGATCTTGAAAGAAGAAGGAACGAGGGAAGCCAGAAGCATCCACTCTGATAATATAACCCATCAGATGCCAAATTCGTCTAGCTCTAGAACAGATGAAGATAGTATGCTCAGTAGACTCGTCCCCCAAACCGCACAGAGTGCATATAGGCTGGATAGGCACACCCCTGCGAGAGAGCATGACACTCGTCGGAAGGCAGTTCCAAAGAAGCTTCCAGATAAATAGCTGAACCCTGGGAATAGCAGGGAGCGACCAGATCCAAGCAGCATCTGTCGTGCGCTGGGGCTGAGGTCTATAGAGCTTCATAAGGTCCCTGAGAGGGGCCTTAGAAAGAGAGGATCTCTGCCATAACCTGACATCAGCCGAGGGCCTAGTAATAAGAGGAATCGAAAGGACACTCTGAGAGAGTTCCTCGCCAAAGAATCGGCTCACCATGGGGGTATACCAGGAGGACGAATCTGGAGAAATTAGATCCTTAACCTTCAAATCAGTGGGGACATCAATGCTGATAAAAGAGGGCCACCGAGATAGAGGGAGCTCAGAAATCCAAGAATCCTGAATAACATCAATGGATTGACCATCACCAATCATCCAAGAGATATTCTTCAGAATAGAGTCACCATACTGACACACCTCCTTCCAAAAGAAGGAGCACCCCCGGGGTGGCAATATGTGGTCCCCAGACTTCCAATCACCATATCTCGCACGCATCATGGAGCTCCAAAGACAATACGGCTCCAAGAGGAACCAAGATGCATGTCTGGCCACCAGCCCTTGACGCCTGGCCAACAGGGATTGGATTCCAAGACCGCCTTCTTGGATTGGCATACATATCGTGTCCCACGAAAGAAAATGGGTGCCATGCCCTTCTGGCGTAGAAGCTCATAGAAAATCTCTGAAACATCTCTCAATCCTCCTTAGACAAGTAGTCGGGATGGCCGCATTCGAAAGCAGATAAAGCGGAAGGGATGAAAGAACTGACCGAATAATGATGACCCTAGCCATCATGGATAAACCAGTGACCTGCCAACCCTCAATACGCTGACGAACATGCCTCTCGAGATCAACATAGTCTGAACAACGGGGGTGTCTACCAGTCATGGGGATCCCCAAATACATAAAGCGGTCAGTCTGAGTAGATATACCCATCAAATTGATTATAGCTTCTCTGGTGGATCTGGTAGTCTTCGGACTGAAACAGATAGGAGACTTAAGACAGTTGACCTTCTGCCCCGAAGCCTGACAATAATGCTGAATAATAGATTCGAAGGAGGCCGCATTGTCTATAGAAGCCTGGCCCAGAAGAATACAATCATCGGCAAATAGTAGATGAGAGACAGAAGGGCTCCCAGCCCCCACCATAAAAGGGACTATCCTCCCATGAAACTGAGCCTGATGGAAAGCTCGAGAAAGATAATCAGCTGCCAAAATGAACAGAAGGGGGGATAAAGGGCACCCCTGACGTAGGCCCACATAAGAATGAAAGAACTCGGTCTGGATCCCATTAATGGTCAGAGAGAAAGAAGGCCTCTGGATACAAGCCATAATCCACTCAATAAACAGTTCGTCGAATCCGAACTCCTGAAGAGAACAGTGCAGGAAGGCACAACTCAATCTATCGTAAGCTCTCTCCATATCAAGCTTAACAACCATAAGACTCCGTCTGACTGGGGCTCTATGGAGATCATGCATAAATTCCTGGGTGATGAGGACGTTGTCTGAGATAGATCGGCCTCTAATGAACACCCCCTGTTCCTCAGAAATAAGACGAGGGACAATCACTCGGAGGCGACTAGCTAAAAGCCGGGCACATACCTTGTACAAAGTGGTACAAAGACTGATCGGCCTAAAGTGCTGAGGAAGAGAAGCATCCGATCGCTTGGGCATAAGAGTAATAAGAGTCCAATTCCATTCAACCAGAATGCTCTTTAGATGGAAAACAGTCTGGATAGCCTGAACTACCTCCAGCCCAACAATATCCCAATAATGATGGAAAAAGAAGGGCGGGAATCCATCGGGCCCCGGGGCCTTATCCGGACCAAGCTCCCAAAGGGCCAGACGAACCTCCTCCCCATAGATCGGCCTGATAAGCATATCATTATCTAAAGGAGAAACCTTCCTGGAATCAGAAACCGGAATGATTGGGCCCCCATCGCCAGTGGTTTCAGATCATCTAGACTGAAAGAAGTGAAGGAACTGAGTCCGAATAGACTGGGTGTCCTCCTGATAGTTCCCCTCAGTATTAACAACCCTTCGAATCCTATTAGTAGCCCTCCTTTTCAGGGTAGCATGATGAAAGAATCTGGTATTTCGGTCCCCTTCACGGATCCACTGAACTCTGGACCTCTGTCTCCAATATAACTCCTGCTGCCGAAGAAGGGAGTGGTGGAGAGCAAGATTCTCCAGCAACAATGAGAGATCAGAATCCAAAAGAAAGCCATCACGATCCTCCTTCACCTGAATGGCACTTATAATAGCTTCAGCCTGCTCCACCTGCCTAACCAGATCCCCAACCTCCAGTCTATTCCATCTGGAAAGTCTACGTCTGGCCAGCATAAGACGGCAAGATAACCGATAAACTGCATTACCCCTGATAGGAAGGTACCAGATCTGAGCAATTATAGACCGGGCAGCTGAATGGAACATCCAGAACTGCTCAAATCTAAGCTGCTTCTTCTGATACTGATCAGCCTCTGTGGATATCAAAATAGGACAGTGATCAGAGGCGATCCTCGGAAGATGAGAAACAGAGACAGCATGATACTTAAGAAGCCATTGAGCAGTGGCCAAAGCTCTGTCCAATCTCTCCCAGACACGCGCTGACCCCTGCCGATTATTGCACCAAGTGAATTGGGGTCCCGAATATCCCAAATCCATCAGTCCAGAAGCCCCAATGAATGACTTAAATTCAGAGATGTCAGCAGAGTTAGTGACTCTTCTGCCCCCCCTCTTCTCACTAGCATCGATGATACAATTAAAATCCCCAGCAATAATAGAAGGAATTCCTTGAGCAAGAAGGGAAGTAAGCTCGGTCCAAAGGACCCGTCTATCACGGTAATCTGTACTGGCGTATACCACTGATAGGAGCCAGGGGTCAAAAGACCCCTCAGAGACAACAAGGCCGATCTGCTGATTGCACTAATGAAACGCATCAATCGTGACATCAGAATGACGCCAAATGGCCAGAATACCTCCAGACAAACCCTCAGCCTCCACTGCATATGAAAACCAAGACCGAGCGATCTGTCTCCGAAACCGCGCCAGACTATTACCTGACAATCTGGTTTCTAATAGAACACATATGTCAAAATTATATAGCTTCAGCAATCTACCAAAAGAGGAACGAAATGAGGGCTTATTAACACCTCTAACATTCCAAATTAAGATCTTCATTAATTAACTGGAGGAAGATGGACCCCCTGGTCCTCTGCCATAAAGCTGTCAGATTGGCACCCTGCAGACCGGGGCCCTCCCTCAGGATTCTGATTGGGACTATCCAGCAAAGCATCGGCATCAACATCAATGTTCCCTGACCCATGACCAAAGGAATCAACAGAGGATGCCTCACGATCCTGGGCCAAAGGCCTAGTCGTTTTGACCATCGCCACCTCCTGGCCGGTGACTCTTGGGTGCCCGAAGGTCTGGGTCATACTAACCGATGAGGAACCAAAATCCACACTACCTTTGAGCTTACTGCCCCTGACTTTCCCCTTCCTCTTCTCCGGTTTGGAGATAGCCCGAGGAGGCATGCTATCAACTGGTCTAGCCCGCTTGAGGGGCCTTGGAAACATATCCCTACTCTCCAATTGACCCCCATCACTAGGAGCCATACCCAGAGAAGCAAATGGGTTGATAGACACCAGAGATTGAGACAGCTGAGATTCAGAGAGCCCAGCATTGCCCAATTTCAGCTTCTCCCTTACTGTTCCTTTAAAAACGGCACGCGTCTGATTAACCAGCACGGCCACAGATGCTGAGATTTCCTTCTCGCCATCAACGTTAGCCATCCTCTGCTCCCCTTTCACTAACCCTTCACAGCATCCACAGGAGCAGAGACAATCTTCTCTCCTCCAAGCGCCTGAAGGACGAGATCAGCCTTCGGAGACCCAGGGGAACGACGCCGGCTCACCTTCAATTGCGTCTTCCATCCCTGTCACGCCCCAGACCCTATATTGGATCTAGGGGTGGCAACCCGCCGCATGCCTGGCATGCAAGGTATCCCAAAATATAACATTTAATATAAGAAGGGGTATTAAGAATATATCGTCCAATTTAAATGGTTCTTAACTATAATCATAGGTTTTAGGCTACATGCCCATCATACATAAGTCACTGGGGTTACAACAAAATGTTGGATCTTAGTTTCCTCTGAATGAAGCTCCAACTACCCCAGATCCCATTCTTCAGTCCTGTGGCTCTGAAAAATATTGTAAGATTTATATGAGCTTACACTCAATAAGTAAGCCTACTATTATATAATCATTTCGTCAAGATATTATCAAACCACATTTTCATGTATAAAACTTCCAATTTCAAATACATTCATCATGTTATCAAAACATGTATATCATCAGCTCAAATAATTTTGGAAGCTTAATTATACAATAAATGCTGAAATATGCAATGTAAACAAATCCACTGTATTCATATAATTATTATTTCTTATGTGTCCCACGGCCCTACAACACCCATCTGGTGTATCACTCTTTAATGTCCCCTAAGAGGAAGGGTCCTGGTACCAGCGTTATGCCATATATCATAATCAATCACAACACATCCTCTAGATGTGTGTGCGTTATGCAATATATCAATCACATCACATCCTCTAGATGTGTGTCCTCCACATATCTCCCCTGTAGAGGTGGGTCCCGTATCTCTCGGCATTTCACATCGTTTCACATCATATGAGAACCGCGGACACATATCATCATCATATTTGCATGTAGCACATCATGCATCATCATGAGCATAAGCTCCTCATATCACATATACAGTGGTTTGTACATTCATAGCATAAATACATCAATAATACCAGTATATTTTGCAAAGCCAAAATAATCACATCATTCAATTTTTGCACATTTATAATCCATTACTTTGCAAAATATCAGTAATCACATATAATTATAGTAGATACCCAATTGTATAACAAAATTCATTTTGTCTCATTTTTTCTAAATAATGTAATATATCCATAATTTTATATTCTAATAAATTATGAAAATTATAATAAATGGCTTACTTACCTCAGTACGCTAATTCCAAACTGTAAATCAGCTATGTGGACATCTGGTTACCTACAGCATTAATTTCCACAATTAAATCTCAAAAATTGGAACAATGCAGCATCCCCTAAGGTCTACCCAGTCTAATCCTGGGCCCAACTTTGGGCTCGAATATCTCTCAATATATAAGCCCGAATGGGGAAATAAAAATATCCCGAGAAACTAGAATCAACGCCGAATCGGTATATTTTATTTCTCCATTCCGACCCAATACGGGTCCCAAATCGCAACCCCAAAATAGCTCGAAGCCGGCCCAATAGGGCCCAAAGGGGGACGGCCCGGCCGCTGAGCGTCTCCTCTCCCGCCTCCCCTGTTTACCCGAACAGGGGAGGAGCTATGCCGGCGGCCAGGGCCGCCGCCGGCCAATTCCTGGGCGGCCCGGCCGCCGGCGACCGGGCCAAGCCGGCCGCCGCCGCGGCCGCCTCCCTCTCCCTCTCTTTCTCCCTCAATTTCTCTCTCTCTCTTTCGCTCGATCCACGGCATGCGACTCGTGCCGGTGGCACGGCCGGCCACCGTGGCCGGCCGGATCCTCACCGGACGGTCGCCCCCGCCGGTGAGGCCTCCTGGCCGATGCCCAGGCCGAGGCATCGGGCACTCCGCCGGGCCCGAACCAAGCCGTGAACCGGCTTGGTTCTCTCCCTTTCTCTCTCTCTCTCGATCTCTCTGTAACTCTCTCTCTCTCCCTTACCTGTGCCCGGTGCCGGGGGAGAGCTCGTGGGGAAGGAGGGGTGCTCCCCCCTCCTTAAATAGCGGCGAGGGGAGGGTTATCCCCTCCCCTGTACCCATGTGAAGGGGGCGCGTCGGCGCCCCCTTCCTTGACTGGCTGCGGCGCCCCTTGCCGCAGCCGTCAACAATGGCGAAGGAAGGGGGCGGCACCCCCCTTCCTCCGTCAACAATGGCGGATCCTCACCACGTGAGGATCCACCGCAAGAACAGGGCTTCACATTCTTTCCCTCCTTATAAAAATTTTGGCCTCGAAATTGGTGTACTCCAAATAACATTTAGAATCCAAAGCTTTGATCATATGATTAATCTTCTTTCCAATTACATATGCTATGTTACAAACAATTGAGGATATTTTTCTTTAATTTCTTCCTCAAGCTCCCAAGTAGCTTCCCTCTCAGAATGGTTACTCCACTGAACCTTGACATAAGGAATGCTACGCCGTCTTAAAACTTGATCCTTGCGGTCCACAATACGCACAGGATGCTCCTCATACGTTAGATCCTTCCTTAACTGCATGGGCTCAAACTGTATCACATGGCTGGGGTCAGGAATGTACTTTCTCAACATAGATACATGAAATACATTGTGTACCCCAGAGAGTGCCGGAGGTAATGCCAGGCTATAAGCCACCTCCCCTACTTTGCTCAGAATCTCAAATGGTCCAATGTATCGTGGACTCAGTTTACCTCTAATCCCAAATCTCATCACATTTTTGGTTGGTGATATCTTCAAGAAGACATGATCTCCAATTTGAAATTCTAGCTCCCTTCTTCTCACATCAGCATAGCTCTTCTGTCGGCTCTGAGCTGTGCGGAGTCGTCCCTTGATCAGTTGCACCTTCTTCACTGTCTGCCGAATCAGCTCAGGGCCCAACAATTTTCTCTCCCCCACATCATCCCAACATAAGGGAGATCTGCATTTTCTACCATACAAGGCCTCAAATGGAGCCATCTGGATACTGGCCTGGTAGCTGTTATTGTAAGCAAATTCCACTAAAGATAAGTGGTTGTCCCAAGCACCACCCAAGTCCATCACACAGGCTCGCAACATGTCCTCCAGGGTCTGTATGGTTCTCTCAGACTGCCCATCTGTCTGGGGATGGAAGGCTGTGCTGAAGTTCAATTTGGTCCCCAGAGCTCTATGAAGACTCTTCCAGAATTGGGACACAAACCTAGTATCCCTATCTGATACAATAGATACGGGAATACCATGAAGCTTCACAATTTGCTCAATATACATGTTGGCCAATCTCTCACTGGAGATCCCAACTCTGAATGGCAGGAAATGGGCTGACTTCGTCAATCTGTCTACAATGACCCATACCGCATCATTGTTCCGAGGGGTCTTAGGCAGACCAGTCACGAAGTCCATAGTGATCTTCTCCCATTTCCATTGTGGAATCATCAGAGATTGAAGGGGTCCCGCAGGCCTTTGATGCTCAGCCTTCACTTGCTGACATACCAAACATTTGGCTACATACTGAGCAATCTCGCTCTTCATTCCTTTCCACCAAAAGTTTTCCTTTAGGTCCTTGTACATCTTGGTACCTCCTGGGTGCACCGTGTAAGGAGAATAGTGGGCCTCCTTCAGAATCTCTGCTCTTAGTTCCACCACATTTGGCACACAGAGCCTACCTCAGGGATCCATCCTCCATTATAGTAAATTCATTCTGAACCCCTGACTTCACGGCTTCTTTAATCTTTTGCAGGTCCAAGTCTTCTTTCTGGGAGGACTTGATCCTGTCTAACAGAGTTGGTTGGAGTACAAGTGCTGCTACAAGTCCATCGGACCGTTGTACTCGCAATCCAACCTCCAGCTTCTCAAGATCCCTCTGGATGTGAGGCTGAGAGGTGATCATAGAAGCCAACTCCGAGGAGGATTTCCTACTCAAGGCATCAGCTACCACATTGGCCTTCCCTGGATGATAGTGCAGGTTCAGGTCATAATCTTTTAGTAGCTCCATCCACCTCCTTTGCCTCAAGTTTAACTCCTTCTGAGTGAAGATGTACTTCAGACTTTTGTGGTCTGTGTACACATCACATGCTTCTCCATATAGATAATGCCGCCAGATCTTTAAGGCAAAAATTACAGCAGCCAACTCCAGGTCATGAGTAGGATAATTTTGCTCGTATGGCTTTAGCTGTCTGGAGGCATAAGCTATCACCTTCTCATTTTGCATCAGAACACATCCCAATCCCTTCCGAGAAGCATCCGTGTATAGAGTGAATCCTCCAGATCCTGACGGAAGGGTAAGGACGGGGGCTGACACTAGGCGTTGTTTCAGCTCCTGGAAACTTCTCTCACACTCCTCAGTCCAGTCAAACTTCGCTTGCTTTTGGGTCAAGCGAGTCAGGGGTAGAGCAATGCGAGAAAAGCCCTCCACGAATCTGCGATAATATCCAGCCAGCCCCACGAAGCTTCTGACTTCAGATACATTGGAAGGTCGACTCCAATTTACGACCGCCTCAATCTTCTTTGGGTCCACAGTTATGCCATTTTTAGATATTACGTGACCCAAGAATGATACTTGGCTCAACCAGAAGTCACATTTCTGCAACTTGGCATAAAGCTTTTTCTCCCGAAGGGTTTGCAGAACAATCTTCAGGTGGTCCATATGCTCCTCCTGGTTTTTAGAATACACCAGGATGTCATCAATGAACACCACCACAAACTGGTCTAAGTATGGCTTAAAGATTCTGTTCATCAAGTCCATGAATGCTGCCGGGGCATTAGTTAACCCAAACGGCATCACCAAGAACTCGTAGTGGCCATACCTAGTCCTGAATGCTGTCTTAGGCACATCTCCAGCCTGGACCTTGAGTTGATGGTATCCTGACCGAAGGTCAATCTTCGAGAATACCCGAGCTCCTTGGAGTTGATCGAACAGATCATCGATCCTCGGCAAGGGATACTTGTTCCGCACTGTTACCTTATTGATTTCTCGGTAATCAATGCAGAGCCGAAGACTCCCATCTTTCTTTTTGACAAATAATACTGGAGCACCCCAAGGAGAGACACTCGGTCTGATAAATCCCCGGTCTAGGAGCTCTTGCAATTGGTTCTTCAACTCTTTTAGTTCAGCTGGGGCCATACGATAAGGGGCCTTGGATATAGGTCCAGTGCCAGGGACCAAATCAATGGTGAACTCCACTTCCCGGTCTGGAGGCAATTCGGTCAAATCATCCGGGAAGACGTCAGGAAACTCCATAGCCACTGGAATATCCTCCAACTTCACCTCTTCCTGCTGAAGGTCCTTGACCACAGCAAGAAACCCTTGGCCACCTTTCATCAAGTATTTGGCAGCCCGCAGTGCTGATACAAACACTGAAGCCAGGTGTTCCTGGCTTCCAGTAAAACTGAATTCAGGCTGATTAGGGATTTTGAAGATCACCATTTTCCTGAAACAGTCTACCGAAGCATGATAGGAGGCCAACCAGTCCATCCCAAGGATAACATCAAAGGACTTTAGTGGAAGGACGATTAGATCAGCCTCCAGCCTCTTGTCGCCCACGTTGATCTGGCAGGATCTGCATACAGACTCCACCCTCATAACATCTCCATTTGGGAATGCAATGAGCAACTCTTGTTCTAGGGGAACGGGTGTCAACGATGCATTATTGGCAAGATAAACATCAGATATAAACGAATGCGTGGCACCCGGATCTACTAAAGTCTGAGCATAAGTGTTGCCTACTTTAATTGTCCCTGATCACAAAGTTTAGTTGTCTTAGATGTCATATAGCGGATCCTATTTATCCTTCATGATTAATGCATTATATCGCATATGAACAAATAATCTTAAAGGGGTACTTAGGTAACAGGTATACCTGCCACAACGGAGTTAGAAGCGGCAGCATCCTGTTGGGTGAGGGTGAAGACCCTTCCCTGGGTCCTCGGCTGCTGCGGCTGGTTCATCCCAAGATTTGGAGAAGACAGCTGCTCCCTCCGAAGGGGACAAGTGGCCATCTTGTGATCCACTTTCCATATGAAGCAGGCACCTCTCGGCCCACGGCACTGCCTGCCCGGGTGGAAGTTCCCGCAGTGAGGGCAACGGGTCTCCTTACCCTTCGGTCCTGTGGGGGGCTGATATGTATCTTTCTTCTTAGCCTGCCCCGAAGACTGGCCCGAAGGAGACCCCTTCCTCTTCCTCTTTAGCTCCCACTCCTTCTGGTTCCTATTCATGTCTCTTTCGATCACCAGGGCTTTGCTCACTACAGCACAATATGTGGAGAGTTCAAATGCATTGACTGCTTGCCTCAGTTTGGGTCGCAGTCCTTCAGTGAACCTGGTGATCTTGGCTCTCTCAGTGGTCACTATTTCCGGAGCAAACCGGGCTAGCCTAGTGAACTCGGCTTCGTACTGGGCCACAGAGAGATTCTTCTGTTCCAGCTCCAGAAACTCAGACTCCATCTGCCTTTGCACACTACTGGGAAAGTATTTGTTGAAAAAGGTCTCCTTGAACTCCCTCCAGGAAACAGCCTGTCCACCCAATCGCTGCTCCATATGCAACCACCAATCATATGCCTCCCCTTGAAGGAGGTAGGTGGCAAATCTAATCCGCTCCTCCTCCTGGCTACCATGGGCCATGAAGGCCTTCTCCATCTCCCTCATCCATCCCTCAGCATCAGCGGGGTTGGTGGATCCAGAGAAGGGAGCAGGGGCTAAGCTCTTAAACTCAGCAAAGCTCCGACCCCCTCCTTGCCAGGGTTGCGGCGGAGCGGGCTGGACTGGTGGTTCAGGTTCGACTCGCGGTTTTGCTGAGTAGGAGGGATGGGCTGAGCAGGCACCACTTGTTGGATCTGCTGCTGCATAGCCTGCACCATTTCCACAAGGGCCTGAAGTATCTCAGTCTGGCGCTGTTGCTGGCCATTACCAGCCACATTAATGGAACCAGAGCCTCCAGAAGTTTGCTGGCCTCCCTGCTGGCCAGAGTCACCAGCCTGGGAACCTCCAACTTGCCGCATACTTCTGGTGTGACGAGGCATGACTATTCCCTGCCAAGTTTGGTTCCAATCAATATCTTTACAAACCCTTAAGTTTTCAAAATATTTATTAAAAAATTATATCTTCTTAGAGTTGTTACCCTCCCAGTGTCATCCTACTGTTTTGCCTAGTGTCATCTTATGTTTGTCCCTAAGGTCAAACCTAGGCTCTGATACCACATTAGCTGTCACGCCCCAGACCCTATATTGGATCTAGGGGTGGCAACCCGCCGCATGCCTGGCATGCAAGGCGTCCCAAAATATAACATTTAATACAAGAAGGGGTAATAACTATATATCGTCCAATTTAAATGGTTCTTAATACCATAATCATAGGTTTTAGGCTACATGCCCATCATACATAAGTCACTGGGGTTACAACAAAATGTTGGATCTTAGTTTCCTCTGAATGAAGCTCCAACTACCCCAGATCCCATTCTTCAGTCCTGTGGCTCTGAAAAACATTGTAAGATTTATATGAGCTTACACTCAATAAGTAAGCCTACTATTATATAATCATTTCGTCAAGATATTATCAAACCACATTTTCATGTATAAAACTTCCAATTTCAAATACATTCATCATGTTATCAAAACATGTATATCATCAGCTCAAATAATTTTGGAAGCTTAATTATACAATAAATGCTGAAATATGCAATGTAAACAAATCCACTGTATTCATATAATTATTATTTCTTATGTGTCCCACGGCCCTACAACACCCATCTGGTGTATCACTCTTTAATGTCCCCTAAGAGGAAGGGTCCTGGTACCAGCGTTATGCCATATATCATAATCAATCACAACACATCCTCTAGATGTGTGCGTTATGCAATATATCAATCACATCACATCCTCTAGATGTGTGTCCTCCACATATCTCCCCCTGTAGAGGTGGGTCCCGTATCTCTTGGCATTTCACATCGTTTCACATCATATGAGAACCGCGGTGACACATATCATCATCATATTTGCATGTAGCACATCATGCATCATCATGAGCATAAGCTCCTCATATCATATACAGTGGTTTGTACATTCATAGCATAAATACATCAATAATACCAGTATATTTTGCAAAGCCAAAATAATCACATCATTCAATTTTTGCACATTTATAATCCATTACTTTGCAAAATATCAGTAATCACATATAATTATAGTAGATACCCAATTGTATAACAAAATTCATTTTGTCTCATTTTTTTAAATAATGTAATATATCCATAATTTTTATATTCTAATAAATTATAAAATTATAATAAATGGCTTACTTACCTCAGTACGCTAATTCCAAACTAAATCAGCTATGTGGACATCTGGTTACCTACAGCATTAATTTCACAATTAAATCTCAAAAATTGGAACAATGCAGCATCCCCTAAGGTCTACCCAGTCTAATCCTGGGCCCAACTTTGGGCTCGAATATCTCTCAATATATAAGCCGAATGGGGAAATAAAAATATCCCGAGAAACTAGAATCAACGCCGAATCGGGTCATATTTTTATTTCTCCATTCCCGGCCCAATACAGGGCCCAAATCGCAGCCCCAAAATAGCTCGCAAGCCGGCCCAATAGGGCCCAAAGGGGGACGGCCCGGCCCGCTGAGCCGTCTCCCTCCCCCGCCTCCCCTGTTTCACCCGAACAGGGGAGGAGCTATGCCGGCGGCCAGGGCCACCGCCGGCCAATTCTGGGCGGCCGGGTCGGCGACCGGGCCAAGCCGGCGCCGCCTCGGCCGCCCCTCTCCCTCTCTTTCTCCCTCAATTTCTCTCTCTCTTTCGCTCGATCCACGGCACGCGACTCGTGCCGGTGGCACGGCCGGCCACCGTGGCCGGCCGGATCCTCACCGGACGGTCGCCCGCCACCGGTGAGGCCTCCTGGCCGACGCCCAGGCCCGGCGAGGCATCGGGCACTCCGCCGGGCCCGAACCAAGCCGTGAACCGGCTTGGTTCTCTCCTTTCTCTCTCTCTCTCTCTCTCTGTAACTCTCTCTCTCTCTCCCTTACCTGTGCCCGGTGCTGGGGGAGAGCTCGTGGGGAAGGAGGGGTGCTCCCCCCTCCTTAAATAGCGGCGAGGGGAGGGTTATCCCCTCCCCTGTACCCATGTGAAGGGGGCGCGTCGGCGCCCCCTTTCCTTGACTGGCTGCGGCGCCCCTTGCCGCAGCCGTCAACAATGGCGAAGGAAGGGGCGGCGCCCCCCTTCCTCCGTCAACATTGGCAATCCTCACTACGTAAGGATCCGCCGCAAGAAAGGGCTTCACATTCTTTCCTTCTTATAAAAATTTTGGCCTCGAAATTGGTGTACTCCAAATAACATTTAGAATCCAACGCTTTGATCATATGATTAATCTTCTTTCCAATTACATATGCTATGTTACAAACAATTGAGGATATTTTTCTTTAATTTCTTTCTCAAGCTCCCAAGTAGCTTCCCTCTCAGAATGGTTACTCCACTGAACCTTGACATAAGGAATGCTACGCCGTCTTAAAACTTAATCCTTGCGGTCCACAATACGCACAGGATGCTCCTCATACGTTAGATCCTTCCTTAACTGCATGGGCTCAAACTGTATCACATGGCTGGGTCAGGAATGTACTTTCTCAACATAGATACATGAAATACATTGTGTACCCCAGAGAGTGCCGAAGGTAATGCCAGGCTGTAAGCCACCTCCCCTACTTTGCTCAGAATCTCAAATGGTCCAATGTATCGTGGACTCAGCTTACCTCTAATCCCAAATCTCACCACATTTTTGGTTGGTGATATCTTCAAGAAGACATGATCTCCAACCTGAAATTCTAGCTCCCTTCTTCTCACATCAGCATAGCTCTTCTGTCGGCTCTGAGCTATGCGGAGTCGTCCCTTGATCAATTGCACCTTCTTCACTATCTGCCGAATCAACTCAGGGCCCAACAATTTTCTCTCCCCCACATCATCCCAACATAAGGGAGAGCTGCATTTTCTACCATACAAGGCCTCAAATGGAGCCATCTGGATACTGGCCTGGTAGCTGTTATTCCAAGCAAATTCCACTAAAGATAAGTGGTTGTCCCAAGCACCACCCAAGTCCATCACACAGGCTCGCAACATGTCCTCCAAGGTCTGTATGGTTCTCTCAGACTACCCATCTGTCTGGGGATGGAAGGCTGTGCTGAAGTTCAATTTGGTCCCCAGAGCTCTATGAAGACTCTTCCAGAATTGGGACACAAACCTAGTATCCCTATCTAATACAATAGATACGAGAATACCATGAAGCTTCACAATTTGCTCAATATACATGTTGGCCAATCTCTCACTGGAGATCCCAACTCTGAATGGCAGGAAATGGGCTGACTTCGTCAATCTATCTACAATGACCTACAGCATCATTGTTCCGAGGGGTCTTAGGCAGACCAGTCACGAAGTCCATAGTGATCTTCTCCCATTTCCATTGTGGAATCATCAGAGATTGAAGGGGTCCCGCAGGCCTTTGATGCTCAGCCTTCACTTGCTGACATACCAAACATTTGGCTACATACTGAGCAATATCACTCTTCATTCATTTCCACCAAAAGTTTTCCTTTAGGCCCTTGTACATCTTGGTACCTCCTGGGTGCACCGTGTAAGGAGAATAGTGGGCCTCCTTCAGAATCTCTGCTCTTAGTTCCACCACATTTGGCACACAGGGCCTACCTCAGGGATCCATCCTCCATTATAGTAAATTCATTCTGAACCCCTGACTTCACGGCTTCTTTAATCTTTTGCAGGTCCAAGTCTTCTTTCTGGGAGGACTTGATCCTGTCTAACAGAGTTGGTTGGAGTACAAGTGCTGCTATAAGTCCATCGGACCGTTGTACTCGCAATCCAACCTCCAGCTTCTCAAGATCCCTCTGGATGTGAGGTTAAGAGGTGATCATAGAAGCCAACTCCGAGGAGGATTTCCTACTCAAGGCATCAGCTACCACATTGGCCTTCCCTGGATGATAGTGCAGGTTCAGGTCATAATCTTTTAGTAGCTCCATCCACCTCCTTTGCCTCAAGTTTAACTCCTTCTGAGTGAAGATGTACTTCAGACTTTTGTGGTCTGTGTATACATCACATGCTTCTCCATATAGATAATGCCGCCAGATCTTTAAGGCAAAAATTACGGCAGCCAACTCCAAGTCATGAGTAGGATAATTTTGCTCGTATGGCTTTAGCTGTCTGGAGGCATAAGCTATCACCTTCTCATTTTGCATCAGAACACATCCCAATCCCTTCGAGAAGCATCCGTGTATAGAGTAATCCTCCAGATCCTGACGGAAGGGTAAGGACGGGGGCTGACACTAGGCGTTGTTTCAGCTCCTGAAAACTTCTCTCACACTCCTCAGTCCAGTCAAACTTCGCTTGCTTTTGGGTCAAGCGAGTCAGGGGTAGAGCAATGCGAGAAAAGCCCTCCACGAATCTGCGATAATATCCAGCCAGCCGCACGAAGCTTCTAACTTTAGATACATTGGAAGGTCGACTCCAATTTACGACCGCCTCAATCTTCTTTGGGTTGGAAGGTCGACTCCAATTTACGACCGCCTCAATCTTCTTTGGGTCCACAGTTATGCCATTTTTAGATATTACGTAACCCAAAATGATACTTGGCTCAACCAGAAGTCACATTTCTGCAACTTGGCATAAAGCTTTTTCTCCCGAAGGGTTTGCAGAACAATCTTCAGGTGGCCATATGCTCCTTCTGGTTTTTAGAATACACCAGGATATCATCAATGAACACCACCACAAACTGGTCTAAGTATGGCTTAAAGATTCTGTTCATCAAGTCCATGAATGCTGCCGGGGCATTAGTTAACCCAAACGGCATCACCAAGAACTCGTAGTGGCCATACCTAGTCCTGAATGCTGTCTTAGGCACATCTCCAGCCTGGACCTTGAGTTGATGGTAACCTGACCGAAGGTCAATCTTCGAGAATACCCGAGCTCCTTGGAGTTGATCGAACAGATCCTCGATCCTCGGCAAGGGATACTTGTTCCGCACTGTTACCTTATTGATTTCTCGGTAATCAATGCAGAGCCGAAGACTCCCATCTTTCTTTTTGACAAATAATACTGAGCACCTAAGGAGAGACACTCGGTCTGATAAATCCCCGATCTAGGAGCTCTTGTAATTGATTCTTCAACTCTTTTAGTTCAGCTGGGGCCATACGATAAGGGGCCTTGGATATAGGTCCAGTGCCAGGGACCAAATCAATGGTGAACTCCACTTCCCGGTCTGGAGGCAATTCGGTCAAATCATCCGAAAGATGTCAGGAAACTCATAGCCATTGGAATATCCTCCAACTTCACCTCTTCCTGCTAAAGGTCCTTGACCACAGCAAGAAACCCTTGGCCACCTTTCATCAAGTATTTGGCAGCCCGCAGTGCTGATACAAACACTGAAGCCAGGTGTTCCTGGCTTCCAGTAAAACTGAATTCAGGCTGATTAGGGATTTTGAAGATCACCATTTTCCTGAAACAGTCTACCGAAGCATGATAGGAGGCCAACCAGTCCATCCCAAGGATAACATCAAAGGACTTTAGTGGAAGGACGATTAGATCAGCCTCCAGCCTCTTGTCGCCCATGTTGATCTGGCAGATCTGCATACAGACTCCACCCTCATAACATCTCCATTTGGGAATGCAATGAGCAACTCTTGTTCTAGGGGAACAGGTGTCAACGATGCATTATTGGCAAGATAAACATCAGATATAAATGAATGCGTGGCACCCGGATCTACTAAAGTCTGAGCATAAGTGTTGCCTACTTTAATTGTCCATGATCACAAAGTTTAGTTGTCTTAGATGTCATATAGCGATCCTATTTATCCTTCATGATTAATGCATTATATCACATATGAACAAATAATCTTAAAGGGGTACTTAGGTAACAGGTATACCTGCCACAACGGAGTTAGAAGCGACAGCATCCTGTTGGGTGAGGGTGAAGACCCTTCCCTGGGTCCTCGGCTGCTGCGGCTGGTTCATCCCAAGATTTGGAGAAGACAGCTGCTCCCTCCGAAGGGGACAAGTGGCCATCTTGTGATCCACTTCCCCACATATGAAGCAGGCACCTCTCGGCCCACGGCACTGCCTGCCCGGGTGGAAGTTCCCGCAGTGAGGGCAACGGGTCTCCTTACCCTTCGGTCCTGTGGGGGGCTGATATGTATCTTTCTTCTTAGCCTGCCCCAAAGACTGGCCCGAAGGAGACCCCTTCCTCTTCCTCTTTAGCTCCCACTCCTTCTGGTTCCTATTCATGTCTCTTTCGATCACCAGGGCTTTGCTCACTACAGCACAATATGTGGAGAGTTCAAATGCATTGACTGCTTGCCTCAGTTTGGGTCGCAGTCCTTCAGTGAACCTGGTGATCTTGGCTCTCTCAGTGGTCACTATTTCCGGAGCAAACCGGGCTAGCCTAGTGAACTCGGCTTCGTACTGGGCCACAGAGAGATTCTTCTGTTCCAGCTCCAGAAACTCAGACTCCATCTGTCTTTGCACACTACTGGGAAAGTATTTGTTGAAAAAGGTCTCCTTGAACTCCCTCCAGGAAACAGCCTGTCCACCCAATCGCTGCTCCATATGCAACCACCAATCATATGCCTCCCCTTGAAGGAGGTAGGTGGCAAATCTAATCCGCTCCTCCTCCTGGCTACCATGGGCCATGAAGGCCTTCTCCATCTCCCTCATCCATCCCTCAGCATCAGCGGGATTGGTGGATCCAGAGAAGGGAGCAGGGGCTAAGCTCTTAAACTCAGCAAAGCTCCGACCCCCTCCTTGCCAGGGTTGCGGCGGAGCGGGCTGGACTGGTGGTTCAGGTTCGACTCGCGGTTTTGCTGAGTAGGAGGGCCGGGCTGAGCAGGCACCACTTGTTGGATCTGCTGCTGCATAGCCTGCACCATTTCCACAGGGCCTGAAGTATCTCAGTCTGGCGCTGTTGCTGGCCATTACCAGCCACATTGATGGAACCAGAGCCTCCAGAAGTTTGCTGGCCTCCCTGCTGGCCAGAGTCACCAGCCTGGGAACCTCCAACTTGTCGCATACTTCTGGTGTGACGAGGCATGACTATTCCCTGCCAAGTTTGGTTCCAATCAATATCTTTACAAACCCTTAAGTTTTCAAAATATATTTATTAAAAAATTATATCTTCTTAGAGTTGTTACCCTCCCAGTGTCATCCTACTGTTTTGCCTAGTGTCATCTTATGTTTGTCCCTAAGGTCAAACCTAGGCTCTGATACCACATTAGCTGTCACGCCCCAGACCCTATATTGGATCTAGGGGTGGCAACCCGCCGCATGCCTGGCATGCAAGGCGTCCCAAAATATAACATTTAATACCAGAAGGGTAATAACAATATATCGTCCAATTTAAATGGTTCTTAATACCATAATCATAGGTTTTAGGCTACATGCCCATCATACATAAGTCACTGGGGTTACAACAAAATGTTGGATCTTAGTTTCCTCTGAATGAAGCTCCAACTACCCCAGATCCCATTCTTCAGTCCTGTGGCTCTGAAAAACATTGTAAGATTTATATGAGCTTACACTCAATAAGTAAGCCTACTATTATAATCATTTCGTCAAGATATTATCAAACCACATTTTCATGTATAAAACTTCCAATTTCAAATACATTCATCATGTTATCAAAACATGTATATCATCAGCTCAAATAATTTTGGAAGCTTAATTATACAATAAATGCTGAAATATGCAATGTAAACAAATCCACTGTATTCATATAATTATTATTTCCTTATGTGTCCCACGGCCCTACAACACCCATCTGGTGTATCACTCTTTAATGTCCCCTAAGAGGAAGGGTCCTGGTACCAGCGTTATGCCATATATCATAATCAATCACAACACATCCTCTAGATGTGTGTGCGTTATGCAATATATCAATCACATCACATCCTCTAGATGTGTGTCCTCCACATATCTCCCCCTGTAGAGGTGGGTCCCGTATCTCTCGGCATTTCACATCGTTTCACATCATATGAGAACCGCGGCGACACATATCATCATCATATTTGCATGTAGCACATCATGCATCATCATGAGCATAAGCTCCTCATATCATATACAGTGGTTTGTACATTCATAGCATAAATACATCAATAATACCAGTATATTTTGCAAAGCCAAAATAATCACATCATTCAATTTTTGCACATTTATAATCCATTACTTTGCAAAATATCAGTAATCACATATAATTATAGCAGATACCCAATTGTATAACAAAATTCATTTTGTCTCATTTTTTCCAAATAATGTAATATATCCATAATTTTCATATTTAATAAATTATGAAAATTATAATAAATGGCTTACTTACCTCAGTACGCTAATTCCAAACTGTAAATCAGCTATGTGGACATCTGGTTACCTACAGCATTAATTTCACAATTAAATCTCAAAAATTGGAACAATGCAGCATCCCTAAGGTCTACCCAGTCTAATCCTGGGCCCAACTTTGGGCTCGAATATCTCTCAATATATAAGCCCGAATGGGGAAATAAAATATTCGAGAAACTAGAATCAACGCCGAATCGGGCATATTTTTATTTCTCCATTTTGGCCCAATACAGGGCCCAAATCGCAGCCCCAAAATAGCTCGCGAGCCGGCCCAATAGGGCCCAAAGGGGGACGGCCCAGCCCGCTGAGCCGTCTCCCTCCCCCGCCTCCTCTGTTTCACCCGAAACAGGGAGGGGCTATGCCGGTGGCCAGGGCCGCCGCCGGCCAATTCCTGGGGGCCGGCTGCCGGCGACGGGCCAAGCCGGCCGCCGTCGCGGCCGCCTCCCTCTCCCTCTCTTTCTCCCTCAATTTCTCTCTCTCTTTCGCTCGATCCACGGCACGCGACTCGTGCCGGTGGCACGGCCGACCACTGTGGCCGGCCGATCCTCACCGGACGGTTGCCCGCCGCCGGTGAGGCCTCCTGGCCTACGCCCAGGCCCGGCGAGGCATCGGGCACTCCGCCGGGCCCGAACCAAGCCGTGAACCGGCTTGGTTCTCTCCCTTTCTTTCTCTCTCTCTCGATCTCTCTATAACTCTCTATGTAACTCTCTCTCTCCCTTACCTGTGCCCAGCGCCGGGGGAGAGCTCGTGGGGAAGGAGGGGTGCTCCCCCCCTCCTTGAATAGCGGCGAGGGGAGGGTTATCCCCTCCCCTGTACCCATGTGAAGGGTTATCCCGCTGCCAGACTTGGATCCACAGGAGCCGACTGAGGAACGGAGCAGGAAGCAGAGGAAGTTGTAGGAGCCGAAACCACTGGAGCCACCGCACTCCTCCGCTGACGAACTGCCACCATCCACGGCCCAATAACAGAACAACTGGCAGGATCCATCCCCTCATCCATGACCGGCGGTGAACACTTCCCATCCAAATGCAGAGACCCGCAGACTGAGCAGATCCCATCCATAGATTCATATACAAATTGCTGCCAAAAGGGACCCTGCGTCCCCTGAACCCGGGTCCCAGGCCTAAAAGGATGACGAAGCTCAGCATGGATCGCCACCCTCGCGAAGCCTCCCCTGTTCTTTGCCATCGTTGCAGCGTCAACACAGCAAAGGGAACCCGCAGGCTCTGAGATCACTCTGAGAATATCCTCCCTCCAGAATTCTATAGGAAGATTGGGCATCCTCATCCATAGCAGTACCGAAGAGACTGAATCCTCGGCCGGAAAAAATTCCGGACGCCAAGATTCAGTCCCTATAATTTGACCATTAATCACCCATGGTCGATTGAGAACTAGTTTGCAAGACGCTGAATCTTTGAAGCGGAAGATGTGGCAACGAAGGGCGAGACTTACAGGGAGGATGACGCCGGGAATACCAGCACGCCTGAACTCCCTGATATAGGCATCGGCCGGCACCCATTTGAGGAAGGAGCGAGCAATTACTGCCCTCTGCTGCCATCCCACCATCTCCTCTTCCAGCAAAGACTCCGGGACCCTAACAACCTCCGAAAATCTGGACTCCAGCCGCACCACCTCTGCCGGAGAAGGAGACGACGAAACCCATTTGAACCCATCCGCAGCAACCTTCCTCCGGGGAACCTCATCCACCAAATTCCCATCAGAAGCCATAGGAAGGGAAGGAAAGACAGGACGAAGGACTGAAGAGGAGAAGACACCGAGCCGATGACCCTCGTCGGAGATCAGGGAAGAAACTGATCGAAACATGAATCTTAAAGCACCCCTTTCAGAAGAATCTGAGAACAGCTATCACAAATTTTAAAGCACGACCACAAATATGTTTAAAGACATGCTTAAAGACAATGTAATGGGTTGTAAGTACGGCTTAAATTCAAAAAGATTTGAATTAATTTTAGGTGGATTCATATGATAATTATGTTGTTATAATTATAATATTAAATAATCATGCTATGTCACTTATTGACCCATCAACTGAAAAAGATACGACTATAATACAAAATAATCATGTTATGTAATATATTATGGTCTAATCAATTTAAAGTATTAATTTTATTTTCATTTGCTTATACAATTGAATTTTTATATATGATAAATTTAAATTATTTAATTTAAATAATTCAATGTTTTGGTTAATTTTTGATGTAGTTAAAGCATTATATTGAAATATATATACACTAAAAAAAATGAAACAATATGTTGGTATTAAGTAGGTCATATTTATCTGTGCTAAATGAGTTATTTAGTGAAGCTGCATGATAATTGATGATAATTGAGCGGCCTATGAATTACGTGATAGTTACATGACAATCAAGTCACATTGGTTATCGTTAGTTTGTGTCGATCCATAATTGAGTTATATTTGTGATCATGTTTGTATCAACCCATAAATATTAACTGGAACATGGTATGCATGATAATACAAATTGCTTAATTGCCACCCCTTAAAAAGGAGATAGGTTTGAATTTTTAAACTAACTTTTATAAAAATTGGATTCAGTTTATGGTTCATAAGGTAAGAGTCAATATTTTCTACATCAGCAAACTTTTTCAGCCATTTGAAACACTAAAAAAGAGTCACAAAGTCAATGACCATAAGATTCGCTCACCAATATATTGTCAACCTCTTCTTTGACAAAAGACTGGACGTCCAAACGTTTCCAACTGAAAGAAGCTGCAACCACTCACACCCTTAGCTTCCTTTCCATTCAACCTCTATATATACTCACCACCTCTCCTCCTCCTCTCTCTCTCTCTCTCTCTCTCTCTCTCTCTCTCTCTCTCTCTCTCTCTCTCTCTCTATATATATATATACTTACAATGGCAAGTCTCCGACCACTCTTTCTCCTCGCCCTCGTCGTTCTCGTGGCCGCCGTGGCCACGGCCGAAGCCCCTGACCCCACGGACTCCGGCACCCAGAACATAAACCCCCTCTTGGTTCCCCAACCCGAGACCGCCCTGCCAATTTCTGGGGAAGAATCTACCGACGAGGACGTCGTCGACGACGACGACATGGCACCAGCCGGATCCCCCTACGCTTCCCCTGCAAATGGGCTGGAGGGCTCGTCGAACATCGAATCCGCTCCTTCTCCAAAGAGCAGCGCCTCTGCAGTCGGAGTGACCTCCATGGCTGCCATTGCTGCTGTGGCTGCGAGCTACGTGGTCTTCTGAGCTGGACCCTTAGAAGCATCCATATTTGTTGCTAGTGGAGGATTCTTGAGAGATTTGAACTTGTCCTGCTTTAAGTTTGAGAGCATCTCATGTTCTATATTTTAGGATTATTCTAATTATTGTTGTTGTTATTATTATTCTAGATTTCTTGGAGTTCATGAAATAAAGATGAGCTGAAGAAAGCTTAAAAAGGAAAATCAAAAAAATCAAAAAAAAAAAAAAAACTCTCTTCCTTTTGGATTCTCACATGAATATTCTATTCATGGATGTCCTATAAAATATGAACATTTAAGCAGGAACTCTTGGCATGGGTTGTCTTAATAGCTGTTGTTAATAAATACTCTCTTTTTTTATTTTAATTGACCCTGTGCTTTTTTGGTAGCTGAAATTGTAGTATTATATCAAACATTTAAACTGCCATTGTTGTGGGGCACATGATAGCTGTGTACCAAGCAAAAGCCACCTATTTCAAGACTTGTTAGGTGGTCCTCTGATGGTTAAGTGACCTGGTTGTTTTCTCTTATTCTTGCTGCAATCCACAGTGTTGTACCTTCATCAGTCTTGCATACAAGGTCAGAAAAATATGGCCCAAAGAGGAAAACATCATTAACCATTGCAAGTACTTCATAGGGGCTTGGAGCTCTGTAATGATTACCCAAGCCTTCTTGAGATGACACATGGTAGGTGAAATAAAGATGAACAAAAACTGAAGATCCACTAGAGGACTGGATGAGGTTCTTGATATCAAGAACAGTTTAATGTTTGCAGAGATTTGCCTCCAACTCAGCTGATATTGGAATAACAATAAAGAAGAAGAAAACTCACCGGCTGGCTCAGCATCAAATAAGACAACCAGAATACAGAATTCCTAATTCTGAGTTGCGTTCATAGTCTAAAATGTAATGCCACTAATCGGAGATTAACCCAAGCCATAATCATAATTATCATTGAATACTAGTTCATACCATCCCTGCTTTTAGCCATAGATTCTGTTATAAATGTGATTAGTTGCTTTACATCTATGGGCCACATTTGTTCATTTGCATAGCACTGCACTCTACAATAGCCTTCTTGAAGCAAACGAAAGTAAAGCATTGTTTATCCTGAACTAAATTTAAACATATGGATCAGAGAGCATAATAAGCATATGAACTAACTGACAGTTGTAGTCCTGGTCATGATTGTCCATATAGCAGGGAACCTTAAGAAGCTATAAAGAATGAACAATGAACAAAATGCAGAGTTTCTTGGACCTTGGGAACTAATTGAGATCGATCTGGACCCTTTCTGGGTTAGCTTTCAAAGTCTGCTGCCCGGAGAGTCCATTGCCCAGCTGACCCTTGTCTCCAGCCCCAAAGGCATAAAGCTTCTCTGATTCTGTGAGTACAAATGTGTGCGCAGCTATCATGTTCCAACTTGCTGAGTTTGTGGAGCTGATCTGCACGATCTTTTCAGCGGCTCCATGGAGTGAGGCAACCAATCTAGGTGTCTTTGGATTTATGTGATCATCAACCTGGATCATAATATGTCAAAATTCAGCAACATTTAAGGGAATCAAACTGATGCTTGTGCTTTGCAACATTGTTTCAAAACATAAAATTTGATGTGAAGTCTATCAAGGAAATAAATAATCAAAGATATGAGCTTGATGCAATCCCATGCTTGCAATCCCATGCTCAAGCATGTTAAAACACAGGCAATAATTGCCATGAGAAAATGTATGGGACTTCCATAAAATTTGCATGGGTTCAAAATCAAAACTGAAAAGTGTATATATATTAAGGTCAAATATTTACAGTATTTTGCAAAAATATGCAAGTGGTTCATATGAATGAATTTGTACACTCAAGTTAAAAAGCATGTAAATGGCATAGATTTCTTGTAAAAGTATATGACAAGATCAGGGCTTAAGACCGTTTCACTTTCAGTTGGTATCGCTCTTGGTTCCTACTGAAACAACACACCTCATTGTTCATTTCCATTTAAATCACTTATCAACCACTCTGTTTCATTTGTATCTATATTTTTGATGCAGAAAATTTTCATACGTTCTGTGCTTGAGAGAAATTTTCAAATGTACACGTATTTCTAGAAAGCTTATGAAAAGATTGGTAATGCTTGCTAACTCCACTACTAACATGAAATTTTCAAATGTACACGTATTTCTAGAAAGCTTATGAAAAAGATTGGTAATGCTTGCTCTTTTAACTCCACTACTAAAACATGTTCATCTGAGCTTCTTAGACAAAGAGGAAAGCAAGTAAAACAAGTAAATGAGCTTGCAAACCTGATCATCATTCCCATTTATGTGGCCTAGATTCAAGGATTCTCCATACCCAAACGAGTAGACATCTCCAGTTTTAGAGACCACAAAAGTGGTACAATCTCCTGCTGTAACATAGGCAGCCTTAATGTGGCTCAGGCCTTCCACCACCTTGGGAAGAGTCTGATGCTTCTCATTTCCATGGCCCAAGCAGCCATAGTGCCCCCAGCCCCATGTACATACCCGCCCGTCTTGTCCCAAAACAGCGGCGTGCCATCTACCTCCTGTAAGAGAGACTGGTTGCAGGTTCAAAGTGTTCAAATGCTTGACCAACCTCGGGTACTTTTCATCAGTTGTAGAAGAACCATGTGCTAGTTTTCCTCCCAATCCACAGCCCACAGTGTACACAGACCTGCATTACAAAGAAAAGTTGGATGAATTTTGAGAAAATTTGAGAACAAAGACTGGTTTTGCTGGTTGCTGAGTGCAAGCAACAATCTTGGATGCTTCCTAATAATGTTCTTAGTTTGAAATAAGTAAATTAATTAAAAAAGAAATAAATATCCCTGAATATCCTCCTTATTCTCAAATGCTATAGTTAGAGGGGATAGGTCTGAAAAAGTTTAATCAGAGGGTTATCCCCCTAAACTTATTCCCTAGGAAACTCGGGAACAACTAAAGTTATCCCTTGATGGCAGACTTATAATTTTAAAAAGGTGCCTATTCCCTCAGCAATCCCCTGGATAAATGCTATCATGTATATTTATCCAGTGATAGCTTTTGGGGTATCAAACACTACCTAAACTTATACCAAAATTCCTTGAAAACTAATAAGGATATCAGGCATTTTAAAATGTAAACTTATGCAACATGAAGTTCCATTCAAATGCATGTTCATTGAAGAATTTCAGCAGTGCTTAAAAGAACAGGTTTCTATATAATGACATTAAAGAAAGACCAGCTCTTTACAAACGCAACGTATAGCAAGCCAAGTGTGAAGGAATTTGAATGCCAATATCTAAGATTCCCCCATAAGAAATCTTTGTTTATAAAACATATAACATTTTCTTCTTATATCTGAAGTTAGAAACATATAATTCTTGAGAAAACTTACAAGCCATTAGGTTGAAAAGCAAGTGCTAGAAGGTAGCAATAGCCAGCAGCAATCTGAACCACTGGTAAATTCTCAAGAGGACCCAGGAGAGGACGGGGCTCTCGGTCTCTCCAATCATTATCATGGCCTAGCTTTTCATCAATTCCCCAAGAAAAAGTATAGACCCTTCCTTCTCTAGAGAGAACTGCAGTGAAGAAATGACCAATTGTTACTTGAACAACAAATATATCTTTCAAAGATTCCACTAGCTTAGGCTCTGTAACAAGCTTCAAATCAGGATTCTCCAACACAGGTGTTTCTCCAAAATTGTCCCTCCCAAATGCATAAACTCGCCCATCATCACTGACAAGCATTGTCTTCCCTGTTCCCGCCGCGGCATGAATTATTCGAATGCCTTGCAGTGATCTGTAAACCACCAAATATTTTGTTTTCGATCATCTCTTTCTACCTGCATGTGTTCATAAACCAATTACAGGAAATTTTAGAAGCACCTGATGAGCTGCGGTCGTGTTTGATTCTGTAGAGTGCCAAGGCCAAGCTGCCCTGAGCTATTGTTGCCGAAGGTATAGACTGAGCCACTGCAGGTCACAACAATGCTGTGCTCAGGACCTGCAATGGCCTGAGACTTCCCTCTACGTGAAGTAGAAAATTCACCTGCCATCAAAAACTTTAGGACCAGCTTCCATGAACCTCCACAACGCTGCTTGAGTGCTTCCCTTTGCTCTTCATTCATCCTCTTAAAGATGGCCCTTTTAAGGCACATATCTAATGAAGCAAGCTCAGCCAGGGATAAATTGCAGTCAGGTGGAAAATTTGCAGGCTGCTTGAAAAAGGAACATGTGGCCTGAGAGACAACGACAAAGACTGATCAACAGCAAGCAAAGACCGAGCATTGCTAATGTTGAAAAAGAGTGAAGACATGGCTACTTGCCTCAAGTCTAACAAGATCCTGTGGATCCAAATTATAAGTACTGAGTAAATAAAGGACAATGGAGGGATTGGCTGCCAAGGGGAAATCCCCTGGGATAGGATCGCCCAAGCACTGCCGCTGCAGTCGTTGTTGGAGCAACAGCGACTGGTCTGCCATCTCAACGTCTTGTTCCGAAGGAGTTGCCTCACTGGTAGCAATGGTATCCATGGCCACTGCTCCCCTAACTCTACGACCCCTAACAAAATAGAATGCTCAACTTCAGAAAAACAAAATAACAATATTAGTATGATGCATTTAAAATAGTATTAAAAACAACCATTACACTACTATCAATTTACTGCCATCCACTTTTCTTCTGAAAAAAATTTCCAGTGCAAAAAAATCACAACAAATATAAGGAGCATATTTTTCAAAAGAGAACCACAGCTTATTAACAAGCACAACTACATAGAATCCATATTCTCCAGTTGCGAGAAGATGGTAAAATATTTTATAAATGGATGTGAGATGAACTTATTAATCTTGGAAAAAGCAAAAGAAAAACAAAAAGAAGTTATATATATATATATACATAAAGAAAATATTTGAGAAAAAGAAAAAAAAAGTTTGTATTTGGGATCAACAAAACTGAAATCAAACAAAAAAAAATCAAACCAAAAAAAAAAAAAAAACTCACACGATCAGTCAGATTGATCACCAATGGAAAGGGAAAGGACTCGCACACGATCAGACCACCATTAAAGTAGAAAATAAAGGAGGGGGGAGGGGCAGGGAAGAAGACGGATATGCTTCCAATACCATTTAGAGAAGTATTGCAGTATCTTGCGCCAACCAAAACTTAAGAATAAAAGGAACTCCATCTTAAAGGGGAAACCTTTTTTCAAAAAAAAAAAATCTGATAATTATGAACCGACCTCTCGCCTTCCCTTATATACCGGCCTCACAACCGTACACGGTTCTCTCGCATCCAAGTTTATCTCTCCTCCGCATCCCCCGCATTCCACGAGTTCAATAAGTTTAGCAAATGAATTCGAGAAAGAAAAAAAAAAACGGCAAATCTCTGGAACATTCAGCGTTGACCGAACTGCAAATATTAGTAGCCTATGGCTAGACTCTAGAGTATGGATGGTTTTTATCTTTCAGTTTGAGTTTTCGAGTCATATAAGAGCAGTTAAACTCTTTTCGATTTATTATAGAACAAAACTTTAGATTTTTTTTTCTTTTATATTATTATTATTATTATTATTTGATATATTTATCTTTACTTCCTGATAGGAAAAAGTAGTTTGAGCTCCCCAACTACTTTGCTGAGACTTGCCTCCCCTATGGTCTCTCTGCTTCAAATATTGAAATCAATTTTAACAAATCAACAATAGATATACCAAGGTGCGTGCTAAAGATTTTTCTATCCTTGTGGAAAGATAAGTTCGAGATGAGGATGAAATATCGAAGCTTAACTATTAGGCAAAGGAAAGAGAGAGAAGGAAAGATAAAAAATAAAAAGAAAAGAAAGAGATAATGGGAGAAGAAATGGAAATGAATGAAAGAAGAGTAAAAAAAAATTAATTAAGAAAAAAATAAGAAAAGAAAGGAAAGAAGAAATAAAAAAATAAAAAGAGAAAGAATTGATAAGGTAAAAAAATAATAGGGCAAAGAAAAAAAGGAAATAAAAAATAAAAATAATAAAGAAATAAAAAAAGTCATGCATTCATCTAAAAGATGCCTAACTTTTAACTTTTTATATAATATTTTATTTTTTTAAAAAATTATTTTTTACGTAATCTAACTTATCCCTAACAGCCATATCTTTCACTCAAGGCAAAAGATTTTAGGTTGAATCCTAAAATCATGGAGCACCCAATCCTAAAATTATGGAGCACCCAATATAAAAACCTATAGTAATCGAGAATTTCTATATACACCACAAAAATTACTCTCTACCATCATACTTAAAAAAAATAAAATGCTCAATTTACTCCATTGTGCAATGACCTATATACATTATAAAATTTCTCTCAATACGTACCTTTAATCACCCCCTCTTTTTCGTTACCATTTCAGTTTCCTCAACCCCTCATTCCTCTCAATACATATTCGATCAATCCATTCTTCCCATCGACGTCCTTAAATATCTTTTTCTTTTTTTTGGTATGCTCATCTCTTTCCTTTATTTGAATGTATCCGATTGCATTGAAAATCTTCATTTTTTAATTTTTTCCTTATTAGTTGTTTTCTTTTTCACTTTTTGCTCTCTTCTTCCTTGTCTTAAAGAGAGTGGATTTTTTAAAAAATATTATTTGTAAGCTCTTCATTCCTTTGCTTTCATTCTAAAGATTTTATTTTTACTTTTAAAAAGTTAAAGAATCAATGTCATCATTTGGTTGTCCGATTAGTCTCCATCTTATTCTAAAAAAAATATTTTTTTAATTTTTAATAAATTATAAATTTAATAAAATAATTTTCTATTTTTATGTAAACGGACTAGTGGATATCCATTTACTCAGTCGGGCATCCCCGTTCCATTAACTATAACAGCTTGCCATCCCTAGTTGGCGGCCTCCCTCCTTTTTTTTTTTATATCTTATCTCTACGATTTTTGTGGAATTTCTAAGATGGATCCGCTAAAGGCAACGCTTCCTTTTGTTTAACATGACATTTTTATCTAATCCTTTTATTTTAAATTAAATTAAATACAAATTTAACTTTATTCATAATTTAGTTTTATCTTTTATCAGATAAAAGATAAAAATTTAACTTCATCCATTGGAGGCAACACCTCCTCCTCTTCCTTTTTTTTTTTTTTTTCATATTTCATATATATATATATCCCTACAATTTTCGTGGAGTTTTTAAGATTCACGGGAGGCAAGGCAAGGCTTCCTTTTATTTTTAACATGACATTATTTATCTAATCCTTTTATTTAAAATCAAATTAAATATAAATTTAACTTTATTCATAATTTGACTTTATCTTCTCTTGCCGCCTCTCGCCACTGAGATTAGATAAATATATATGAGGATAATTTTGAAATTTTTAAAATTTAAGGGGTGTAAAGAGAAATTTCATGGCTGTAGAGAGTAATTTGAAAATTTAAAAATTTTGGGGTGCAGGGAGAAATTTTTGTGGTGTATCTAGCAGCTCCCATAGTAATTATTGTATTATTGCTTCTCCATCTCTAACAAAACGAATAAAGATCTAAAAAAAGGAATAAAGAATTTTAAAAAGAAAAAAAAACCTCATGAGGATAGCCAACTAGCTAATTTAAATGGCCTCAAAAGATTCATTACTGATAGTGATATGACTGATCCCACGTCGTCAAAATAAATGGTAACGATGGCTATTGACCCTGGGACCCTCTCGGGGTCGGGACGCTTCAACATTCCCCCACCCCCGGGACCCTCTCGGGGTCGCTGGGTGGGGCCATCAGTCCTTGACCCCGGGACCCCCTCGGGTCGGGGCACTTCAACATTTCCCCACCCCCGGAATCCCCTCGGGGTCGCTGGGTGGGGCCATCAGTCCTTGACCCCGGGACCCCTCGGGGTCGGGGCGCTTCAACATTCCCCCACCCCCGGGACCCCCTCGGGGTCGCTGGGTGGGGCCATCAGTCCTTGACCCCGGACCCCTCGGGGTCGGGGTGCTTCAGCATTCCCCCACCCCCGAGACCCCCTCGGGGTCGCTGGGTGGGGCCATCAGTCCTTGACCCCATGACCCCTCGGGGTCGGGGTGCGTCAGCATTCCCCACCCCCGGGACCCCCTCGGGATCGCTGGGTGGGGCCATCAGTCCTTGACCCCGGGACCCCCTCGGGGTCGCTGGGTGGGGCCATCAGTCCTTGACCCCGGGACCCCCTCGGGGTCGGGGTGCTTCAGCATTCCCCCACCCCCGGGACCCCCTCGGGGTCGCTGGGTGGGGCCATCAGTGATTAGCATGCGACTCAACTGCCAAGAAAAACAACTATCAGGTTGCACGGTGCTCACACATGATTTTCAGCGCATGGCCATGCCTCGCCACAGCGTATGATTCGGTACTCCCATGATTGCGCCCCGTTACGGAGGGCCATGCCTCATAACGATGTTTGGCGCGTTGCATGTCCCTGTGCATCACCATGCCTCGCTACGGCGTATGATTCGCTACCTCTGGCAATGGTGCCTAGTCATATCAACCGGCGGCATGCACTGAATGCCTACACAGCTACCGGACATGTATGGTATCACACGCAGCAATGGTACGATGGTGATCTTCCAAAGCTGCAATCTAGGGTATTCGGACAGGTATAAAGGCACGTGCTCACGCTGTAAGTGGGATCTGAACTCTGGTTTTTCTGAGCTTTCTTCCTCCCAGCAAAAACCCTAACCACCTCAGCTCTTCTTCGCTGGAGCGGTTCTCTGTCTGAGCCTAAGTGATTAACTTGATCGTCGGAGGGTCCCCACCGGCGCCACCGGTCTCCGGGGACTTTTCTTGCAGGACTTCGAGGTGAAGGATATCCGTCTTCCCCGACATTTGAGGAAGGTGACTTGGCGTCATCAGATTGGCGCACCAGGAAGGGGGAGTGTAAGAAAGGCGTCGAACCAGCAGCTTTCTTCTTCTCCTGTCTTCGAGCTCTCCAAGCCATGGTGACGACTCGAACAAAGGGAGTTTCAGCCGGTCGCGCTGGGGGGCAGCGCTGCGGGGCTGGTCCACCCGCGGAGGCCCCCCGGCTCTCGCATCCGGTCTTCGGAGCCTCTGAATCTCTGGGGGGCAGGGCCTTCTGCTCCACAGAATGACGTTCCTGCGTCTGTTCCGCAACAACCCAAGAGGATCGATTCACTGCCCTGGCCATGCAGGTCCAGTCGTTGGCAGCGATGGTTCAGGGCCTGCAGCACCAACAAGCGGCCTTGCAGCAGCCGGAGCCAATCCGTCTATCCCGGGAGTGATGCAGCCTAGCCAGCATTCCTCCCGCCGGAGATCGCCAGTTCCTGCAGATCATCGCCGCCGATCCCCGGCCAAGCCACATCACCGAGAAACATCCAAAAGGCTCCGGTCTCCCTCTCGCCACGCTAGCGTTTCTCCTAAACGGCGGCACGGAAAGGAGCCGGAGCGTCTGCGCCAGCATCGCCGCCCCCGCTCTTCTTCTGAATCTTCGGGGGAGGGCTCCTTTGATGGTCGAATGCCTCGTCGAGCTGAGCGTTGACTCGAGGAGTGTAATCAGAAGCTGGAAGAGCTTAGCCGTCGGATCACCCACCTGCCAGAGACGGATTACGACAGTCGGCCTCCCCTGTCTCGCCGCATCATGGAGGAGCCCATCTCCACCAGGTTCCGCCTTCCTCAACTGGACCCATACGACGGAACTACGGACCCCCTGGATCATTTGGAGAGCTACAAAGTACTCATGCAAGTTCAGGGGGCACTGACTCACTTATGTGTGTTGCTTTCCCGGCTACTCTAAAAAAGGCTGCCCAGGCTTGGTATTCTCGCCTACCGCCACGAAGCATCGACTCCTTCCGCCAGTTGGAGAGGGCTTTTTTGGCCCACTTTGACGCCTGCCGGAAGATCCCGAGGGTGGCGGACAGTTTGTTTGCTGTCCAGCAGAAGAATGGCGAGCCTCTGCGGGATTATGTTGCCCGATTCAAAGAGGCCGCCCTGGAGGTCTACAACCTGGAAGACTCAGTGGCTACCCTGGCCCTGAAGCGGGGACTTCGCCCTTCTCGCTTCGCGTACTCTCTTGACAAAAAGCCGCCGGCTCCTACTCCGAACTTTTGATCCGTGCCCAGAAGTACATCCGGGTGGACGAAGCTGACTTTTCCCTGGGAATATCCCCAGGAAGCCGAACCAGCCAGAACCTGCAGAAGCCCGCCCCAGGAGGCCTGAGCCTCCTCGCCGACCAGACAACCGTCCTCGACCTCCTGCACCAAGAGACGGGCCTTACACCCCGCTGCTTGCCCCAATATCTCAGATCCTACTCGAGATTGAAGGGGAGCCTTATCTGCAACACCCTCCTCCCATCAACCCGAAGATCCCCCGGAACAAGAACCTCTACTGCCGCTACCACCAGGACCATGGCCACAACACCGACGACTGCCGGCAGCTGAAGAAGGCCATTGAAGACCTTATCCAACGGGGCCACCTGGGAAAGTTCGTCCAGAGGGGCAACCCAGGAGCTCCCGGCCCATCAGCGCCTGTGCCGCCAGTGATCGATAACGCCCCGACGGAGAAGACGGTGGCGATGGTTTCCTGGGGGGCAGGAGGCCCATCGAAGAGACCAAGGGGAGAGGGGAAAGCGGGAACTGTAATTCCTTTTTTCGAAAAGGACTTGGAAGGGGTTGTAAACAAAGATGATGATAGCATCGTCATATCCATGACGATTGCTAAACACTCTGTAAAAAGAATCCTAGTCGATAGTGGAAGCTCTGTAGATGTTTTGAACTATGATGCCTTTGTTCGCATGAACCTGTCACATGATCTACTTCAACCGGTCGCCACGCCTTTGATGGGATTCACAGGAGATTCCGTAAGGGTCGAGGGGGAAATTACTCTCCCCGTAACGGCTGGAACGGCTCCGTGCCAAAGCACTGTCCTTATAAAATTTTTGGTGGTCCGCGTGCCCCTGGCGTACAACGCGATTCTTGGGAGGCCCGGGCTCAACCTCTTGGACGCCATCATATCCACCAAGCGGCTCCTTGTGAGGTTCCCAACCGGCAGAGGGGTCGGCGAGATGCGAGGAGAGCAGCGCCTACCGGCACTTTGCTACCACTTGGCCCCTAGTCCCCAGGAGGCGGCATCTGCACCGCCATCTGCACCGGCACCTGAGGCCCTGGATCCGCGAGACTTGGAGAGGAGGGGGGAACCGGCCGAGCGGCTGCTCACTTTCCCCCTCGGGGAGGACCCCGTGCAGACGGTTCGAGTTGGAGCCTTACTTCTGGAGGAGGCTCGTGACCGGCTCCTTACCTTTCTGCGGGCCAACGCCGACGTCTTCGCGTGGTCTGCATCCGACATGCCCAGAATCCCAGAGGAGGTGATTGCACACCAGCTCAATATTCGACCGGAGTGCCGGCCCGTCAGACAGAAGAAAAGGAGTTTTGCCCTGGACCGGCAGAAGGCTGTTGATGAAGAGGTGCGGAAGCTGCTGGCGGCTGGTCACATCCGCAAGGTGCACTACCCCGACTGGTTGGCGAACGTTGTGATGGTTCACAAGGCCAGTGGAAGCTGGAGAATGTGCGTGGATTTCACCGACCTCAATAAGGCGTGCCCCAAAGACAGCTTCCCGCTGCCCCGAATCGACCAGCTGGTCGACGCCACCTCCGGGCACGAGACGCTCAGTTTCATGGATGCGTTCTCGGGCTATAACCAAATCAAGATGAGCCCAGCTGATGAAGAAGCGACCTCATTTGTCACGAAGAAAGGGATCTACTGTTATCGGGTGATGCCCTTTGGATTGAAAAATGCCGGCGCCACTTATCAAAGATTAATGAACAAGGTCTTCGAGGATTAGCTGGGTCGCAATATGAGGTGTATGTGGATGACATGCTGACCAAGAGTACTAGCGCGGAAGACCACGTAGCTGATCTCAAGGAGACTTTCAACAATCTGCGTCGGTACCAGATGAAGCTTAACCCCCACAAATGCGCTTTTGGAGTAGCAGCAGGCAAGTTCCTGGGTTTCATGGTGACCCAGCGAGGGATCGAAGCCAACCCTGACAAGATTAGAGCTATCCTGGAGATGCGGCCTCCCGCCAGCAAGAAGGAGGTGCAACGCCTGGCGGGGAGAGTGGCGGCCTTGAGTCGTTTCATGTCAAGGTCGGCGGAGAGGTGCCTACCCTTCTTCAAAGCGCTGCGCAAGATCAACGGCTTCGAGTGGACGAAAGAGTGTCAGAGCTCCTTTGAAGAATTGAAGCAGTTTCTCTCCACTCCTCCGCTGTTGTTCAAGCCTGAAAATGGAGAAGAGCTCTTCTTATATCTGGCCGCTTCCCCCGAGGCTGTTAGCTCTGTACTTGTGCGCATGGATGCTGACGGAGCCCAGAAACCGATCTATTATACCAGCAAAGTACTCCATGACGCTGAGACCAGGTATTCGAAAACTGAGAAGATTATATTCGCCTTGGTGATCTCTACTCAGCGCCTTCGGCCTTACTTTCAAGCCCATCCCATCGTGGTGCTTACGGACCAGCCCCTACGAGCTATATTGACTCGCCCTGACACCTCCGGCCGTTTGGCCAAGTGGGCCATTAGGCTAAGTGAGTTCGACCTATCCATCCGGCCAAGGTCAGCCATGAAGTCCCAGGTATTGGCGGATTTCCTCGTCGAGTGTTCCTGGATCGAGAAGGACATGGAGGAGGCGCGACCAGAGGAACATATGGACTCTCCCTCATCTGAGGAGGCGGAGGACTGGATCCTGCATGTGGATGGGGCGGCGAACTCTCAAGGGAGCGGAGCTGGGCTTATTCTCGCAAGCCCAGAGGGAGATGTAGTGGAGTACGCTCTCAGATTCCAGTTCCCAGCAACTAATAATCAAGCGGAGTACGAAGCCTTGCTGGCGGGGATGAGATTAGCTGAGGAGCTAGGC
>UESW01005059.1:403768-459586 GCA_900491605.1 Calamus simplicifolius
GCGTCAGCTATATCCCCAGAGCGGAGAATGCCAGGGCCGACGCATTGTCCCGCTTGGCCACTTCGGTCGACGGGATGTTGGGAAGGACATATGTGGAATACCTCCAAGTCCCGAGCACTGAGGCCGCGGATGAAGCATTGCCAGTGGAGCAGGAGTCTTCCTGGATGGACACCTACGTCCGGTACTTGACCGACGGTACTCTCCCGGAGAACCATGCTGAGGCCAAGCTGCTCAGGCGAAGGGCCCCGAGATTCTTGATGATGGACGAGAAGCTTTATCGGAGATCCTTCTCATACCCAGTTCTCAGGTGTGTGGGGCCAACTGAATCAGATTACATCCTCAGGGAGATTCACGAAGGCGTATGCGGGAGTCACCTGGGAGGCAGGGCCCTAGCCTACAAGCCCTGCGCCAAGGGTACTTTGGTTAACGATGAAGGAAGATGCGGCCGAGCTTATCAAGAAATGTGATAGCTGTCAGCGTCACGCCAATATCCAGCGACAACCGACGTCTCACCTGACCCCCTTGGTAGCACCTTGGCCCTTCGCCCAGTGGGGCATGGATATCTTAGGGCCATTTCCCCCGGCCTCTGGGCAGCGAAAGTTCCTCTTGGTAGCGGTGGATCACTTCACCAAGTGGGTTGAAGCCGAAGCTCTAGCCAAGATTACCGAAAGCAAAGTAAGATCTTTCTTCTGGAAGTCAATCATATGTCGGTTCGGACTGCCACGCACACTAGTCACTGATAATGGCCGGCAGTTTGACAATGCGCCTTTCCGGGAGTTCTGCTCCGAGCTGGGTATCTGTCAGAGGTTCACTTCCATCGGGCATCCTCAGACCAATGGGGCAGCTGAAGTGACTAACCAGATCATTCTCCAGGGGCTGAGATCTCGATTAGACGGCTGCAAGGGGTGATGGGTGGAGGAGCTCCCTAACGTGCTATGGGCCTATCATACAACGCCGCGAGCCCCCACTGGTGAAACGTCGTTCAGCTTAGTCTTTGGCTCTGAAGCTGTTATCCCTGTGGAGATCGGTGCACCCAGCCCCCGGGTGGAGGCCTATAGCGAGGAAGGTAACCCCGACCAACTGCGAGCCAACCTCGACTTAGTGGAGGAGGTGCGAGATCGGGCGCGGCTTCGAATGGCAGTCTACCGACAACGGGCCGCGAAATACTACAACGCTCACGTGCGCCCCCGGACATTCCTGCTGGGAGACCTGGTCCTCTGACGGGCCAAGGTCTCGAAGCCAGCTGAGGGAGGCAAGTTAGCCCCAAATTGGGAGGGACCTTACCGGATCACCGAGACGCTCCGCCACGGAGCTTATAAAGTTGAAGAACTTGATGGGACACCACTCCCTAGGACGTGGAATGCGGATAACCTCCGTCGGTATTATCAGTAATGTATCCCTCCTTTCATGTTAAATATTATCCCTATATTTATTTGGGTTTTCACCCCTTGTTCAATATTAACGAGATTCGATTTTAGCACTCAAAGCCCTGCACTAGCTAGGCATAAAGCCCAGTGTACCACTGGCAGAGCAGTGTGCCATTGGCTCTCAACAACGAAAGCCCGGCACCCCGCCGGCACTCAAAGCCCTGCACTCGCCAGGCATAAAGCCCAGTGTACCACTGGCAGAGCAGTGTGCCACTGGATCTCAACAACGAAAGCCCGGCACCCCGCCGGCACTCAAAGCCCTGCACTCGCCAGGCATAAAGCCCAGTGTACCACTGGCAGAGCAGTGTGCCACTGGCTCTCAACAACGAAAGCCCGGCACCCCGTCGGCACTCAAAGCCCTGCACTCGCCAGGCATAAAGCCCAGTGTACCACTGGCAGAGCAGTGTGCCACTGGCTCTCAACAACGAAAGCCCGGCACCCCACCGACACTCAAAGCCCTGCACTAGCCAGGCATAAAGCCCAGTGTACCACTGGCAGAGCAGTGTGCCACTGGCTCTCAACAACGAAAGCCCGGCACCCCATCGGCACTCAAAGCCCTGCACTCGCCAGGCATAAAGCCCAGTGTACCACTGGCAGAGCAGTGTGCCACTGGCTCTCAACAACGAAAGTCCGGCACCCCGCCGGCACTCAAAGCCCTGCACTCGCCAGGCATAAAGCTCAGTGTACCACTGGCAGAGCAGTGTGCCACTGGCTCTCAACAACGAAAGCCCGGCACCCCACCGGCACTCAAAGCCCTGCACTCGCCAGGCATAAAGCCCAGTGTACCACTGGCAGAGCAGTGTACCACTAGCTCTCAACAACGAAAGCTCGGCACCCCGCCGGCACTCAAAGCCCTGCACTAGCCAGGCATAAAGCCCAGTGTACCACTGGCAGAGCAGTGTGCCACTGGCTCTCAACAACGAAAGCCCGGCACCCCACCAATACTCAAAGCCCTGCACTCTCCAGGCATAAAGCCCAGTGTACCACTGGCAGAGCAGTGTGCCACTGGCTCTCAACAACGAAAGCCCGGCACCCCGCCGGCACTCAAAGCCCTGCACTCGCCAGGCATAAAGCCTAGTGTACCACTGGCAGAGCAGTGTGCCACAGGCTCTCAACAACAAAAGCCCGGCACCCCGCCGGCACTCAAAGCCCTGCACTCGCCAGGCATAAAGCCCAGTGTACCACTGGCAGAGTAGTGTGCCACTGGCTCTCAACAATGAAAGCCCGGCACCCCGTCGGCACTCAAAGCCCTGCACTCGCCAGGCATAAAGCCCAGTGTACCACTGGCAGAGCAGTGTGCCACTGGCTCTCAACAACGAAAGCCCGGCTCCCCGCCGGCACTCAAAGCCCTGCACTCGCCAGGCATAAAGCCCAGTGTACCACTGGTAGAGCAGTGTGCCACTGGCTCTCAACAACGAAAGCCCGACACTCAAAGCCCTGCACTAGCCAGGCATAAAGCCCAGTGAGCCGCTGGCGGAGCGGTGCACCACCGGCTCTTCACAACCAAAACCCAACACCCGACAGCACAGTCCCACTGGTCAGGGCATTGCGCCGATAGCCCCAAGGAGCCTACCTACCTAACCTCTAACCAGCGGCGTTCCCGCTCCGAGAATTCACCCCTTCCTGGCTCTAAACTTTTGGGTTTAAACAGCTAGGACGGACTGGTTCGGATGGGGAGTTGCCCCCGAAACTATCAGAGCTAATGGGGGGATAAGGCTACATATCAATCAATGAAGTCAGTGACAATTTAGAAGGCGTTTTGAAGAGTATTTTCATTGATTGAGAGAAATTACAAAATGCCGACGTTGTCGGGCTTACAAAAACAAGAAAAAAGAAAGGAGCAAAATTACAAATGCGAGCTCACAGCTCTACCGGTGCGGGTTCATCATCAGAAGGGGCCAAGTCTGACAACCGCTCCAATTCAACCTCCAGGGCCCGGGGGAAGTTCAGGTCTCTGGCCACCTTCTCTTTGCCATGCTGGAACCCGTTAAGAAATACCGCTGCCGAAGCCTCGGCCAAGTCATCTGCGAAGCGCCCGAACGCCTTGTATTCCTCTATGAGCCCAGTAGCTCGGGTTTTCTCTGCGGCAAGGGCTTCTGTCGCGATCCTCTCAGCCTCCCGAGCGCGGCTTACCTCCTCCTCGCATCGGCAGGCTTCCTCCCTCGCCGCTCTTGCCTCTTCCGCCGCCGCGCCCGCCCGATTTTCAGCCTCCTGGAGAGCTGAGGTTAATTCGGAGATGTGCATATCTCTGGCCATGACGGTGCTCACAGCCTCCGTCATCTGGGAGAGCGCTGCGCGCACACGGTCGGCTTCAATCTCCGCCCGGCTCTGGGCGGCCTTCACCTTGCTTGCACAGGTGTCTTTGACCGACTCCAGCGCCTTCTCGACCGCCTCCGCCCGGTGCTGGGCCTCCTCAACCTCTTTCTGCGTCTCCCACAAAAGATTTTGCCCTCCGCGAATCACCTCCCTGGCGGCCTTTAGGGAGTGCACGATCTGCACGTATGAGCCCCAGGTCAGCGAGGTAAGATGTGTATATATAAGATAAAAGGTAAGGGGCAAGAAGATCGCTTACCCTGACGACGGCGGCATATGAGTCCCGAAAGAACGCGCCCGCTCTCTGGTGGCTGAGGTCCTCAATGATCCTAGGATCAAAGACTGGGCCCAAGGCTTGCTCAGCCCAGTGGCCATCATCCAGGGAGTTTCGGGCGACCCAGGCTCGTCCTCGCCTCCCTCCGCCATCTCGGCTATCCCCGGTTCCTTGCGCGGGCCACCTCTGGGAGACCCCACGGAGGGTGGACTCGCGGGGCCAGACGGTCCCTCACCCCAGTCCCTGGCGGCGTCTGGTGGGATCGATCCCCCAGGAGCCGGGAGCTCTTCGGCCGGTATGGACTCCCTCGCGACTGGCTCTTCAATAGCATCTCCCGTGGTTGTTCCCACCTCTGGCGGAGTGTCGACTGTGAGGTCAACCTCCGGGATAACCGGGACATTTTGCGGAGCCGGGGGTGGGGAGACTTGTGCCGGGGAGGAGGCATGGACCATCGGGCGCCTCGGGGCTGGGGCCTGCTGACCTCCGGATGGTCCTTCCCGGGCCCTTTTCTTGGAGGCGGCTCTCAACAGTTTTGCCGCCGGTATCTTCATTGCTGCATGGCATAAATTGGGTTTTCAGAACAAACTTCAAAAAAAAAAAAAAAAAAAGAGAGAAAAAGAAAAAGAGAAGTGAAACAAGAAGGAGAAGGGCAAAGAAGCGGAGTTTTTTGGCTAAGGGTGGAGAACGCTTACCCCGGTGGGAGATGAGGCCCGCCGACTCTAGGTTGTCCTCCGATAGCAGCAGAGTGTATCGGGGAATCATAGCGGTCAGCAGTAACCCCAATGCCTCCCGGTCCCCAGGCTGGATCGCAACGGCATTCCCCCGGAGGTCGGGATCTCCCCACTGGGGCCGGACTTGATCGACATTGGCGAAGAAAAAGCGGGACTTCCATCCCTTGATCGACGAAGGGAGAAGGAGCTTTAGGACCCTATTGGGCCGGGGCTGAAACAGCCACCAACCCTTTTGGGCTCGGAGGGAGTAAAAAGATCGGAACAGACTGATTTGGGGGGTGACATTTAGGTGGTGAAAGAGAATGACGAAAGCACTAACGACACGGTAAGAGTTTGGAACTAGCTGGGAAGGGGTCAAAGAATAGAAGTCGAGGAGATTGACGAAGAAGGGGGGAAAGGGGGCCGGAGACCCGCTTGTAAGCAGATCTCATAAAGAGCCACCCGACCGGGTCGGAAGGAGATGACCCTGTCGTCGGGGTTGGCGGGAATAACTTGATCCCCTGAGGATCCCATAGCGGGCCCGGATCCTTTCCAGGTCCAACCGTGTCATTGTGGAGGCTGTCCCCTCTGGGGACTCCTCCACCCTCGAGGAGGCACCGGCCTCCCGCCGGCGGCCCCTCGATGGGGCTCCAACGGTGACCCGTCGCCGGGCCAGAGGGATGCGGTCCTCTGAATCAGAGGACCACTCAATTGGGGGAGAGGGAGTAGGAGAGATATGATGGCTTACAGAGGGAGGACAGTTCTCAGAACTGCCCTCCGAGGTCCAGGAGGGGGAACTCATAAGTGAAGAGGTAAGCCTAAGGTGGGGAAAGCTGACCTGGGAGAAGAAAGACCAGGCGCAGGCTCGCAGGTTGCAGAGGAAGTTGGGAAGCAAGCGAGGAAGAAGGCAATGGCAAAGGCGGTATGGCGTCAGTTCCCCCCCCCTTTTTTACCTAGCTTTATCGGGCTTTCAAAACGTCCCGCCATGTCTCGTCGGCCGCGTGGCTCCTTGCCATACGCTGGCTCGCCTCGAGGAACGCCCCGACGCATGGTGCGGCACGCCCCCAGCCAGTGGTGGGACCCCACTGACATCGCCGTAATGAAAGGAAATGATGTTGCGGCTTTTCGCGCGAGCCCCGAAGGGCCCGTCCTCACTTTCGAGGGCGATCACGGCAGGCAACGTACGGAAGGCCGCCTCCTTACATTCCCCGCATTGTCCGCATAAAAGACAAGGACGGGGATCAGCCACATGGAGTACGCCCCTTGAGCCTCAGCGGTGGGACCCGCTTCGCCTCAGGGGCGAGGGGCATCTGATATGACTGATCCCATGTCGTTAAAATAAACGGTAACGACGGCTATTGACCCTGGGACCCTCTCGGGGTCGGGACGCTTCAACATTCCCCCACCCCCGGGACCCCCTCGGGGTCGCTGGGTGGGGCCATCAGTCCTTGACCCCGGGACCCCCTCGGGGTCGGGGCGCTTCAACATTCCCCCACCCCCGGGACCCCCTCGGGGTCGCTGGGTGGGGCCATCAGTCCTTGACCCCGGGACCCCCTCGGGGTCGGAGTGCGTCAGCATTCCCCCACCCCGGGACCCCCTCGGGGTCGCTGGGTGGGGCCATCAGTCCTTGACCCCGGGACCCCTCGGGGTCGGGGCGCTTCAACATTCCCCCACCCCGGGACCCCCTCGGGGTCGCTGGGTGGGGCCATCAGTCCTTGACCTCGGGACCCCCTCGGGGTCGGGGTGCGTCAGCATTCCCCCACCCCCGGGACCCCCTCGGGGTCGCTGGGTGGGGCCATCAGTCCTTGACCCCGGGACCCCCTCGGGGTTGGGGTGCGTCAGCATTCCCCCACCCCCGGGACCCCCTCGGGGTCGCTGGGTGGGGCCATCAGTCCTTGACCCCGGGACCCCCTCGGGGTCGGGGTGCGTCAGCATTCCCCCACCCCCGGGACCCCCTCGGGGTCGCTGGGTGGGGCCATCAGTCCTTGACCCCGGGACCCCCTCGGGGTCGGGGTGCTTCAGCATTCCCCCACCCCCGGGACCCCCTCGGGGTCGCTGGGTGGGGCCATCAGTTATTAGCATGCGACTCAACTGCCAAGGAAAATAACAACTATCAGGTTGCACGGTGCTCACACATGATTTTCAGCGCATGGCCATGCCTTACCACAGCGTACGATTCGGTACTCCCGTGATTGCGCCCCGTTACGGAGGGCCATGCCTCATAACGATGTCTGGCGCGTTGCATGTCCCTGTGCATCGCCATGCCTCGCTACGGCGTACGATTCGCAACCTCTGGCAATGGTGCCCAGTCATATCAACCGGCGGCGTGCACTGAACGCCTACACAGCTACCGGACACGTATGGTATCACACGCAGCAATGGTACGATGGTGATCTTCCAATGCTGCAAGCTAGGGTATTCGGACAGGTATAAAGGCACGTGCTCACGCTGTAAGTAGGATCTGAACTCTGGTTTTTCTGAGCTTTCTTCCTTCCAGCAAAAACCCTAACCGCCTCAGCTCTTCTTCGCTGGAGCGGTTCTCTGTCTGAGCCTAAGTGACTAACTTGATCGTCGGAGGGTCCCTACCGGTGCCACCGGTCTCCGAGGACTTTTCTTGCAGGACTTCGAGGTGAAGGACATCTGTCTTCCCCAACGTTTGAGGAAGGTGACTTGGCGTCATCAGATAGTATATATTATATTTTTATTAGAGCTTGAGTGTATTTGAGGCTCAACTTCTTTTCTCCGAGAAGAAGGAAAAGCATATTTGTAGTAGAGTCCATGGATCAACAGCTTAGGGACTTCTGCATTTTCTTAGTTTTAGATTTAATAGTAATTAGATTATAAATTCATTTATTTATTCATAAATGCCTGGTAAAGTCTCAATCCTACCGAGACTTGAATAATTGAATTCAAATACTCAAATCCACTCAAACGAACTCCATTTAAAGTTCTTTTTTCAGTAGACGGAGAAAAATTCAGGTTTTACACCTGATTTTATATTCAAAGTCAGGCTATTTTCAGTTATGATACAAACCAAAATTACCGAACTTTCGCAACAACATGACTTTCAAAAAATACTTAGATTGTGATTGCGTTTGATAACTAGTAATCTATCCAGATTATCAATAATTTAAATTAAATTTATCGTATAATCATGTTTGATATATATTTTAATAGCAATATATGTAATTTAGATTATTTCTTATGAATCAATATAAATTAGATAGTTATCCATATTATCGAAGATGTTATAATCTGATAATTTTTTTAACAAAATTATTTCTATTTTTTTTTTCTTTCATAAAAATAAAACTAGTTTTTCAAAACTTGCTTCGCTTATTCTCTTGGAGCATCTATCCTTGTCACCTCCAAAAAGACTACGGTTACTTGCTGTAACCCCATTCCTTCAAGCAGGGGCTACAGCAAGAGGCTTCAGGCGCTGGTATTGACCGATAACTAGCTCTTTGGCACTCTACCTCCCTCCTTTGGATTCATCGGCGAACTCCGCCGTGTCACATTGTACAACAACTCACTCCAAGGGCCTCTCTTGGAGTCACTTATCTCGCTGAAAAATCTCACCATTGTCAACTTTTCTCACAATAGGTTCACCGGAAGAATCCCCCCACCCCTCTTGGGCTCGAGCTCTCTTGCCAAAATGGACCTGACCAACAATAGCTTTTTCGGTGTGATTCCTTCCGCGTTCCGTGCTCGACGGGAAAAAGAATTTGACCCGTCTCCGACTAGGCTGCAACCTGATGTGGCTAGTAAAAGCTACGTGTAGGTTAACAGTCAAAATTATCCAACGATGAAAGTCGATAGGACGCCAGCAGCCCCGGCTTCTGAGCGGCCCCGGCTCCTAAATGGCCCTAGCTTCTGGGTAGCCCCAGCTCCTGGATGGCTTTGGTTTTCAGGCGGCCCCAGTCCTAGGTGGCTCCTAGGTGGCCCCACCTTCTGGGTAGCCCCAGCTCCTGGATGGCTTCGGTTCTCAGGCGGCCCCAGTCCTAGGTGGCCCTAGCTCCTAGGCTGCCTCGGTTCTTAGGCATCCCCAATTCTAAGGTAGCCCTAGCTCCTAAGCGGCTCTGGTTCTCAGGCGACCCCAGCTCCTAGGCGGCCTCGAATCCTAGGCGGTCCTGGTCCTAAGATGACCTCATCTCTGGGCCCCACTTCAACTTCCCAGGCAAGCCTTCGCTTCTGACCAAGGTCAGGCCCATCAGCCGACTTTGGCCCATATGTGTCTAATAAGACAAGCCCCATTAGTTCTGACATAGGCCTAAAAAGTCATAATCCACCATGAAGTTTTAATGACCCTGATCAAGATGAGCCTAAAAAGTCATCATCTGCCATAAAGTACCAATCACCCAGTTCGGATGGGATAAATCCCACTAATTCTGACATTTCATTCACAAAGTCGTGGCTCATCATGAGATTCCAAGCTTCTCAGGCAAGTCTCTCAAACTTCGAGCATCAATAAAATGGTTAAGAGGGACCCCTAGCCAAGGTATGAACACTTGGACACTTAGAGAATTTTCTCATCTTCCAACTCTCTCTTTCAAGCTTTCTCAAGTTTACGGCTGTGATTCTGATCACTAACTTGAGCATCGGAGGGTCTTCATCGAAATCTTCGATTCCTAGGACTTCTTACAGATCTTAGTACAGAGGCAAAGTTTCCTCGACAAACTCATGGCACATTCACTGACGCTCAAGGACGTCAGCTCAAGATGATCAGGCATCATCAGATTGGTGTGCCAGAAGGGGGACGAGAAGGATAGCTCTATAACTCTGAGCTACAAACTCACCCTCTCTTGAACAACAATGGTGGTAACACATACTCAGAAGGCTTTTGCCAGTTATACTGGAGGGCATCCCCATTATGCTGAGCACTCAGAGACCAACCTCCCTGCCCTTTCTTTGCCACCGGTCTTAGCCACTCCACAAGAACAATTGGCCACCCTTACCCAGTAAGTCCAAGCTCGTGTTGGGGTAGTTCATGAGTTGCAAGAGCAACGACTGGCGGTTGATCAATGGCAACCTGGGCTTTCCACACTGCCTACGATAACCGCCCTAGCCAATCAACAATTTACATACAGAAGACCCCCTTTGGAAGAGTATCACCATCATTATGCTCCATCCAAGTACCACCACCATGAAGCCTCCAAAAGGTCGTGGTCTTCTGCCCGCCGCTCTAGCAGCCCCTCCTTCAGACGGCGAAAGGGGGAAGGAGCCCAAGCGAATATGCCACCATCAGCGCCACCACTCTCCCTACTCATCTTCTGAATCAACAAGTGAGGACATTAAGGCTATGTTTGAAATAGGGGATAAGGGGATAATTCTAAAAAGTTTAACCAAAGGGGATAACCCATATTTAACCATGGGTTATTGAAAGAAAAAATAGTTTTTCCTATGCACAGGATCTCAATGTGAAAAGCATTTAAATCGGTTTTAATATTCACATTGAATATTAAAGCAAATTAACAGATCTGAAAGTTAATATTATTTATTTAAGTTTAAAACAGTACCTCTCGTTGCGGAAGCTTTTGATAACGAAGGTAGCATATCCGATCTGCAGAGAGAAGTTCCCGTGCCTTGCAAGAGCCGCACGCGCCGCTCCTCTATATCACACGCACGCTTGATGAATGCAGACATGAGGTGGAATTCTTGAACAATTGAAGGAGAATTCTTCTCCCAAAAAGAGATAATCTCCAATTGAACTTCTTGCAGACTTTCTTTGATTGCAGAAGATCAACTTTCACGAAAAAGTCTCTGTCAAATTTTTTTTTTGTTCACCCTTTTTTACATCGTATCCGATGAAAAATTCCGCAATCAAAAAAAAAAAAAAAGTGAAAGAGCTCCTTAAAATACCAAATCCCATCATGGCATTAAGTCCACCTCATCAATGCGTCCCTCAAACTGCGAGCCTAAGAGAAAACATAAAGTGACGGGACCTTTGAGCATCCTCTTATAACATAATCAATAACTCTGTTCCCAGGCTATTATAACAAGTGGATGATGAAGAATGAAAGATATTATCAATTAAATTTTTTTTTTGTTAACAGAATTGATCCAATCAATTCCGTTTGAAGTCCAAATTCAAATTCGAAAGAAGCTACTCGTAGCTCTTGAACCATACTTCATATTGTGCCTTACCGAGCTCCAATCCGAAGTGATTTATGAATTCAAAATTTATAAATAAACTTTCAGAGGCTCTATTGGATATCCGGATTGAACCCGGATCCAAACCACTATGTTATCAGACCAACCATTGGTCCATGGTTCAAATTAACTTTATTCCAGATTCATATCGTGTCCCAAAATTCTATTTGAGTTACTGACTAACTCAAATCACCCTCGAAGTAGGTACTGCCGCTAATGTCTAGAGCTAGCTAGACATTGCCAGAATGAACCCCGTATGAACCATCTGATTGAGTCCCACTCAAATCAGTGATCATGCCTGCGTACAAGTCATCCGACTATGTGCGTGACTCCATAGGTTCAAACCTAAGCCGGTAGCACAGGAACGCTTCTTATACTAATCGATGTGACCATCTAGCCATGGTTCCCACATCCGGATAGATCGAATTTGCACAAGGCAACATTCTGGAACCCAGGCTATGGTTGCCGCATAATTCATCCCCTTGTCCTAGTACTCTGGGCGAATACGGAGTTAACTGCCAACTCCGAGTAAATCACCCAAGTATGTTTCAATGCAATGAATCTTGTGACACCTCGCAAAGATTACCTTGGCTAAGGTTTTGCTAAATTGAAACATAGTTCGAGCACTCTCTCTAACACTTAGAGTGGACAATCCCATCTTGACTCATCACTGACCCAATAAGTACTTGACTGCACCCAGCAACCTTCCGTCACCGGATTAGAAATCCGGATGGTCCAGTGCCTAAGTACAGTGAGTTGCTTATCAAGTCAACATGATAGTCTCATGTCAAAGGGACACTTATACCCATTGCCTTTCTGTGAGTTGTTCAGGCAGTTGAGCACTCAACAAAGATGAGTCACTGTTCAGTGAATGTACTCCTACACTCACCCACATGTCATACCAGTGTTATACACTCCTTGGTTTAAGAGAACAAACCAACCCATATGACATACAACGACCTACACTTGATTACGTCGTCGTCCTCGGTAACGACGTATCATTTGGCCGCGAACTTATTTAAGAGTTACTCAACAATTCCTCCATTGTCGAATACATGTAACTCTAAGGACTACAACATATTGAAATTCTACTGGAAGATGTAAACTATATGCTGTATGGCCAAAATTCACTCTTATTTATTGAATAAATCATGTTCATATACATCAACTCATAACCGTCTACAAGCTAGAAGATTGGCTGTAGGACACATTTCCTAATAACTCCCCACTTGAACTATAGCCAATCGGAACATTATCTAATACCCATCTTCCACTTGTGTTCATGAACTCCTTGATTTCAAGTGCTTTAGTCATTGGGTCAGCTAGGTTTTCCTTTCCGTCGATCTTCTGAAGGTATATGTCACCTCGTTCCACGATCTCTAATACAAGGTGATAGCGGCGCAACACATGCTTGGTTCGGTGATGCGACTTTGGCTCCTTGGCTTGGGCAATTGCTCTCGTGCTATCACAGTATACTAGGACGGGACTCTCCAGGGTAGGTACCAGTCCCAGCTCACCCAAGAACTTTCATAGCAATACAGCTTCCTTTGCTGCATCTGATGCTGCAATGTATTCAGCCTCGCATACTGAATCTGCCACTGTGTTCTGCTTGTAACTTTTCCAGCAGATCGCTCCTCCATTGAGGGTAAAGATAAATCCGGATATGCTTTTGCTGTCATCTCTATCTGACTGAAAACTGGAGTCAGTGTACCCCACTAGTTTTAAGTCAGGTTCTCCATAAATGAGCCATTGATCCTTAGTATTTCTCAAATACTTAAGGATGGTTTTTACCACCTTCCAATGTGCTTCACCTGGGTTAGACTGGTACCTACTCACTATCCCTAGTGAGTGTGCCACGTCTGGTCTTGTACATGTCATAGCATACATGATAGAACCCACTGCTGAGGCATACAAAATTCTACTCATGTACTTTCTCTCCTCAGGAGTTATCGCACAATCCTTCTTGGAGAGAGTAATTCCATGGCCTATCGGAAGATAGCCCCTTTTTGAATTATCCATGCTGAACCTCTTCAGCACAGTCTCAATGTACTTTGACTGGGACAATCCCAGCAGTTTCTTAGATCTATCTCTATAGATCTTCATCCCTAGGATGTAAGAAGCTTCTCCCAGGTCTTTCATGGAGAACTGAGACAGCAACCAAACCTTTATTCCCTGTAGTGCAGGGATGTCATTCCCAATCAAGAGAATGTCATCCACATATAGTACAAGAAATACAACTATGGAACCATTTGCCCACTTATACACACAGGGTTCTTCTCTGTTCTTAATGAAGCCATAAGTCTTGATACATTTATCAAAACATTTATTCCAACTCCGAAAAGCTTGCTTGAGTCCATAGATGGACTTATGAAGCCTGCATACTTTTGACTCGTCTATGGATGTGAACCCTTCAGGTTGTATCATATACCTCCTCTTCGAGCTCTCCATTTAGAAAAGCCATTCGGACATCCATTTGCCAGATCTCATAGTCAAAATGTGTAGCTAGAGCAAGCATAATCCGAATTGACTTGAGCATTGCTACAGGGAAAAAATCTCGTCATAGTCAATACCATAACGCTGACTATACCCCTTAGCAACCAGACGGGCTTTATAGGTCTCCACCTTCTCATCTGCACCCCGTTTCCTCTTGAAAATCCATTTACACCCTATGGGTTTTACCCCTTCAGGTGGATCAACTAGTGTCCATACACTATTGATCTCCATGGATTCCATTTCGGATTTCATGGCATCTAACCATTTCTCAGAGTCAGATCTCTGTAGCGCATCCATATAGGTGATTGGGTCTTCATCGTTCTCATCGAGTTCGATGGGATCCCCGTCACGGACCAAGAAACCGAAGTATCTGTCCGGCTGACGTGGTACTCTACCAGATCTCCTTAATGGTACCTCAACGGGCACCGGGTTTGAACCATTCAAAGCCGGTTCCATAGCGGTTTCTGAGTGTAAAGGTACTTCTCCTTGTCGAACTTCATTAAGTTCAACATTAGCCTTAGCACTTCCAGTAAGATACTCTTTTCTAAAAAGTTGGCTCTCATACTGACGAACAACTTTTGCTCTTCAGTTTGGTAGAAGTAGTATCCTTTAGACTCCTTAGGATATCCAACAAAGAGGCATTTGTCAGACCTTGGTCCTAGCTTGTCTGTCAACAATCTCTTGACATAAGCTGGACACCCCCAGACCCTAAGGTGTGTGAGCATCGGCTTACGCCCCGTCCATATCTCATATGGAGTTTTAGCAACAGATTTACTAGGGACCCTGTTAAGAATGTAACAGGCCGACTCAAGTGCATAGTCCCAAAAGGAGATAGGCAAACTAGCAAAGCCCATCATGGACCGAACCATATCTAATAGGGTTCGATTCCTCCTTTCAGACACACCATTTAACTGGGGTGTCCCTGGAGGTGTCCATTGAGAGAGAATCCATTCTCCTTTAGATATGTCAAAAACTCATTAGAAAGATATTCACCTCCTCGATCTGACCGAAGGATTTTAATATTCTTTCCAATTTATTTTTCTACCTCACTACGATATCGTTTGAACATTTCAAACGATTCAGATTTGTGTCTCATTAGGAAGACATAACCAAACCTGGAGTGGTCGCCTGTAAATGTAATGAAATAGCTAAACCCTCTCATAGAGGCAGTATTCATAGGTCCACAAACATCCGTATATGAGGCCTAGAATCTCTTTGGCTCTTTCACTTTTCCTGTAAAAGGTGACTTGGTCATTTTCAAAGAAGACAGGATTCACAAGTTTTAATTGATTCACAATCAATGTCATTGAGGATGCCCTCTATGACTAACCTGCTTATCATGTTCTTGTTTATATGACCTAGCCTACATTGCCAAAGGTATGAGTCATCGACATCATCTATTTTGGGGCGTTTGTTTGGAGTGCATAATACATTAATAGGCTGTAATAGAAGGTAAATTCCATTGCTCAATTGTCCACACATCACTGGTACATCATTCATAATGATATTTAAAATATCTTTCTTTATTGAAAAATCATATCCTTCAATAGCCAACTGGCCTACAGAAATGACATTAAATAAAAATGCAGGACAATAGTGACATTCACTAAGCAATATTTTATTAAATTTAAAATAAAGCTCCATGACTCCTAATGCCAGTACTGGAACTCGGCTTCCATCACCCACGTTTAGGAATCTTTCACCTTCTTTGAATCTTCTACTAATTCGAAGCCCCTGCAAAGAATTGCAAATATGAATTGGACTCCCGGTATCTAATACCCAATTAGTAGTATCACAGATAGAAAAATTATAAGGTGTTATCATATAAATACCTTGTCCAGCAACTCCTTGCTGGTTTTTCTTCTTAGGCCTGTTAGGATCCAGGGTTGCTATGTACTGGGGACAGTTCCTCTTCCAGTGACCCAGCTTCTTGCAGTAGAAGCACTCAGCCTGACTTTTGTCAGCCTTCTTCTTCTTGGTCTGACTAGGCCCAGCATGTTGCACCTTTTTTCTTTTATTTTTCTTCTTCATCCCTTTCTTAGGGTGATGATGTCCTGCCCCTGAACCTCCCACCAAGTTTACTGTCTTCTTTTGAAGCTGGTGGTCTTTCTCAAAAGTCTACAGTAGACCCAGCAATCCATGATAGTTTACTGCAGGCTTCGTCATTCTATAATGACTGAGAAAGTCCAGGTAGGAGCTAGGCAATGAGTTCAGTATGGCATCCTTCCCAAGTTGCTCATGCAAAGGAAATCCAAGTTTGCCCAGACGTTCTATCGTCTCGATCATGTATAGTACATGATCGGTGACAGAAGTCCCATCACGCATACGCGCGTTGAAGATGGCACTAGACATTTTGTACCTTTCAACGTCGTCTGGCGTCCCGAAAGATTCTTTCAACATTTGGAGTATTTGTTCGGTTGGGCCTCCTCAAATTTCCTGCTGAACTCATCATTCATAGAAGCCAGCATTATGCAGCGCACTATGGTGCGGTCATTGGTCCACTTCAGATAAGTGTCCCTGGCCACACCAGGCACATTTGGGGCTGGCTGTTCAGGTGCAGGATCCATTATCACATAAAGGATCCTTTCATGCTCTAGGACTATCCTAAGCCTTCGATACCAGCTATCGAAGTTTGGACATGTCAGTTTATCATTGTCCAACAGTGACCGGAGCGACAGATTTGTAGACATTTCTGAAAGGAAAACCAAAAACTTATTAGTGTACTTGATTTATTTAAACCTATAGACTTGGACATATGGTCTAAAGTTCTCCCACTATTTTATTCAGGTTGGTAGCCCCTACCTCCAACCGGGAAATTACTCCTAATTTCTTAGTGAGTACTAGAACCCAGTAGACTACATATGAGCCCGACTTTGGCCGGCCCACCCACATGTATCTAAAGGTAGGTTCATAACCAATTGTTTCCAAACAATTTCTAGTAATTTATTTTGCCCAAGGTTGCACGTCAATCGGCCTTTGGGCCTCCTATTGGGTGTCCTGGTTAGGTCCAACCATTAACATGACATGTTCAAGCTTCTAACCAAGGAATTGGTCAAGCCCGACTTTGATTAATTTGTGACACATGAATGACATGGACCAATTTATGTATTCTCCCACTAAACCATTTAGTTGGGTTCATTAATTTGGTCCATGGGTACCTAAATCAGTCAGACTGATTTTCCTTAGGAAGCATGGGTTAGCCCAAGTCAATAGGCTAGTCTAATCAAGTGCTAGGACCACTTAGCCAGGCCGGCTTGATCAAAAGGCTGAGTTGCGCCATTAACCATCTTGCCTAGACACTAGCTGATAATCAACTAGCCAGGTTAGAGGTAGCCGCGATCTTGATCAGAACCTTTCTAGACACCAAGTGGTTGACCAGACCCAATTAAATTTGCCTAAAGACTTGGGTGTCCACTGAGCCCCAAATCAAGTCCATTTAGATGTATGGACTGATCAATCTAATCTAATTAGATGGATCTCAAGAAAAAAAAAACTTATCTCAACATTTGATTAGATTTAATTTTCTAATTTAGTCCAATTCATCTAACCTTAGGTCTAACCCATTTAGAGAACCTGATTCACACTAACCCAATTAGCCCATGATTTATGATCATGTCTTAAGGTCTTTAATTCATAATTTTAGATCTTAAGTTAACTCCTTTTCAAATCTGAACCAATTTCAATTTTGAGTTCTGATTTTTTCAAAAAAATTCGTAAAACATCTTTACTTTCTTTCTATTTTCTATGATCTGACTTTTATGTAAAACAATTTTACTGTAATTTATAATTAAGTTTTAAATCAATTAAGATGTCTTAATGTTAATCTTTATTAACATTTTATCTTTAATTAATTTTGGGTCTAATCAAAATTATCACAGAATAAAAGATTAATTCGATTAAAACATATTTTAATCTTTTTTCTTCTGTTCTGTACATCTGTTCATGGGTTCATGGGTTCTTTTATAGTAACACCCTTACACATCATAGAAAACCTTTCTTGAATAAGGAAACAGAGGCTATGAAACCTTCCTATGATCGGACGGCCTGGTGAATATACCCAATCCAAGATATAATAGAACACAGTATACAAGATCTACATTAGATCTACCTTTAAAACATATATTTAATCATCATTAAATAACTTTAACATGCTTTCATCATGCAAAACTTTTAAATCTACTATAGATCTAAACTAATCAAAATAAGATCAACTTTAGATTTACATTAGATTATGTATGCATAATTATATCAGATCTATTATGCTTATACATGCATTCCTAAGCCTCAAGGGAAAAAAAAGTTTTTCTTATGCACAGGATCTCAAGGTGGAAAGCATATAAATCGGTTTTAATATTCACATTGAATATTAATTAAAGCAAATTAACAGATCTAAAATTAAGATTATTTATTTAAGTTTAATCTCATTGCGAAAGCTGTTGATAACGAAGGTAGAATATCGATCTGCAGAGAGAAGTTTCCTTCGTGCCTTGCAAGAGCCGCACGCGCCGCTCCTCTATATCACACGCACGCCTAATGAATGCAGACATGAGGTGGAATTCTTAAACAATAGAAGGAGAATTCTTCTCCAAGAAGAGATAATCTCTAATTGGACTTCTTACAGACTTTCTGTGATTGCAAAAGATCAGCTTTCATGGAAAAGTCTTTGTCAATTTTTTTTTGTTCACCCTTTTTTTTATTCACAGCTTAACCTTTTATATCCGATGAAAAATTCGCAATCAAAAAAAAAACGTGAAAGAACTCTTAAAATGCCATTACATGAATCTCATCATGGCATTAAGTCCGCAGTCACCTCATCAATGCGTCCCTCAACGGAGAGCCTAAGAGAAAACGTAAAGTGACGGGACCTTTGAGCATCCTCCTGTAACATAATCAATAACTCCGTTCCCAAGCTGTTATAACAAATGGATGATGACGAATGAAAGATATTATCAATTAAAATTTTCTTTTGTTAACAGTATTGATCCAATCAATTCCGTTTGACTTCCAAATTCAAATCCGAAAGAAGCTACTCGTAGCTCTTGAACCATACTTCATATTGTGCCTTGCCGAGCTCCAATCCGAAGTGATTTATGAATTCAAAATTCATAAATAAACTTTCAGAGGCTCTATTGGATATCCGGATCGAACCACTTCGATGGTTCAAATTAACTTTATTTCAGATTCATATAATGTCCCAAAATTCTATTTGAGTTACTGACTAACTTAAATCACCCTCAAAGTAGGTGCTGCCGCTAATGTCTAGAGCTAGCTAGACATTGCCAGAATGAACCCCGTATGACCCATCTGATTGAGTCCACTCAAATCAGTGATCACGCATGTATACAAGTCATCCGACTATGTGCGTGACTCCATAGGTTCAAACCTAAGCCGATAGCACAGGAATGCTTCATATACTAATCGATGTGACCATCTAGCCATGGTTCCCGACATTTGGATAGATCGAATTTGCACAAGGCAATATTTGGAACCCAGGCTATGGTTGCCGCATAATTCATCCCCTTGTCCTAGTACTCTGGGCGAATACGGAGTTAACTGCCAACTCCGAGTAAATCACCCAAGTATGTTTCAATGCAATGAATCTTGTGACACCTCGCAAAGATTAACTTGGCCAAGGTTTTGCTAAATTGAAACATAGTTCGAGCACTCTCTCTAACACTTAGAGTGGACAATCCTATCTTGACTCATCACTGACCCAATAAATACTTGACTGCACCCAGCAACCTTCGTCACCGGATTAGAAATCCGGGTGGTCCAGTGCCTAAGTATAGTGAGTTGCTTATCAAGTCAACATGATAGTCTCATGTCAAAGGGACACTTATACCCATTGCCTTTCTGTGAGTTGCTCTAGGCAGTTGAGCACTCAACAGAGATGAGTCACTGTTCAATGAATGTACTCCTACACTCACCCGCATGTCATACCAGTGTTATACACTCCTTGGTTTAAGAGAGCAAACCAACCCATATGACATACAACGACCTACACTTGATTACGTCGTCGTCCTCGGTAATGATGTATCATTTGGCCGCGAACTTATTTAAGAGTTACCCAAATTCCTCCATTGTCGAATACATGTAACTCTAAGGACTACAACATATTGGAATTCTACTGGAAGATGTAAACTATATGCTGTATGGCCAAAATTCACTCTTATTTATTGAATAAATCATGTTCATACATCAACTCATAACCGTCTACAAGCTAGACGATTGGCTGTAGGACACATTTCCTAACAGTTATCTCCTGAACTTATTCCCTAGGGATCCCAGGAATAACTAGAGTTATCCCTTGATGGCAAAGCTGTTATTTAAAAAAGGTGGTTATCCTTTGAGGTATTCCCTGATAAATGCTTTCTTGTACACTTATCCAGGGATAGCTTTTTATGAATCAAACACTACCTAACTGCCAAGTGGAGAGGCGCTTGGAGAAGCAATACCGACGGTTGGAAGAGCTCAGCCAAAGCTTAACAACCAACCAGGGGTGGACTATGACACTCGTCCACCCCTCACTTGCTGCATTATGGAGGAGCCAGTCTCTTTCAGGTTTCATCTTCCCCAGCTGGATCCCTATGATGGTACCATAGATCTTTTTTCCATCTGGAGAGTTACAAGGTCCTCATGCAAGTTTAGGAGGCAACTGACGCCTTTCTATGCATTGCCTTTTCCGCTATCCTCCAGAAGGCTGCACATGCCTGGTACTCTCGTCTGCTTCCACGCAGCATCAACTCCTTTCGACAGTTGGAGAAAACCTTCTTATCACATTTTGATGCATGTCGAAAGATTCTCGGGTGATGAACAGCCTATTCTCCGTTCAACAGAAGAAAGAAGAACTTTTGAAGGATTTTGTGGCCCGGTTTAAGATGGTGGCCCTTGAGGTTTATCACCTCAACAATGCTGTAGCCACTTTGGTCCTGAAGTGGGGACTTCATCCCTCTCACTTTACCTATTCATTAGACAAAAGGCCTCCCAGTTTCTATGCTGAACTTCTAAGTCATGTGTAGAAATACATTCGTGCCGACGAAGCTGACTTCATTGGAAGGAACACTGAAGGGAGGTCTAGTAAGAGGCCGGTCCGTGTGAAGCCAAGCGGACCTTCCACTAAGAAGCCTGAGCCCCATGCCAACCAAATAATCGGTGCTGAAACTTTGCCCTCAGAGAAGATAACTTCACACCTCTCCTTGCCCCCAGGTCTCATATCTTCATGGAGATCAAAACGAGCCTTATTTTCGGTGCCCTCTCCCACTGAGGATGGATGCTACTCACGACCGGAGTCGTTATTGCCGCTTTCATAGAGACTACAGCCATGATACTAAAGACTATCGTAACCTAAAGCATTCCATTGAGAAGCTCATCTAAAGAGGCTATCTCGGAAAGTTTATCAAGAAGGGAGGGCCTCTGACCGTCCCAACTCTAATGGGGCCTTCGCTTGTTCAAGCCAACGTCGATAATACTCCGACGAAAAGAATGGTAGGCATGCTTTTCTGGGGGGGCAGCTGCGCCCTCTAAAAGATTGAGGGGTGAGGAGGAATAGAAAATGTAATCCCTTTTTCTGAAGAAAAATTAGCGACGGGGGGCAATCTGAATGATGATAGCATTGTCATCTTTATGACAATCGCTAAACATCCCGTAAAAAGAATTTTGGTGGGTAGTGAAAGCTTTATCGACATCCTTACTTATGATACCTTTATTCAGATGAATTTATTTTCCAGCTCTCTCCAATCGATGATAATACCTCTAGTCAGTTTTACAGGGGATTCGGTGAGGGTTGAAGGTGAAATCACCCTGTCAGTCACTGCGAGATCGCCGTCGTGTCAAAGCGTGGTCCTAATGAGTCTTTTAGTGGCCCAAGTGCCTATGGCTTACAACGCTATACTTGGCTAACCTGGCCTAAACCTCTTAGACGTAGTGATATCTATCAAATGCTTGCTCGTGAGATTCTCTACTATGCTATCAAATGGCTCCCAGCCTGCAGGAGATGCATGGTGAGGAGGAATTGGCGAGATGCATGGGGAGCCAAATCCCATGCAATTATGCTATCATATGGCTCCCAGCCCGCAGGAGATGGTGATTCCATCGGTCTCAGTGCTGCTCGATCCCGAGAATTTGAAAGAAGGGGAGAGCCAGCCGAGCACTTGCTAACCTATCTGCTAGGAGATGATCCTGTAAAGACTATACAGATTGACGAGCTTCTTCCTTGAAATGAAGAATCAACTCCTCACCTTCTTGCGGGCGAACTTAGACATTTTTGCTTGGTCATCATCGGACATGCCCGGCATTCCTTCGGAGGTAATCATTCACAAACTTAATATTGACCCAAAGTACCGGCCTGTCCATCAAAAGAAGAGAAATTTCTCTCCTTAGCGATAGAGGGCCATTGATTAGGAGGTTAGTAAGCTGCTTACTGTCGGCCACATTCAAAAGTACAATACCTGGATTGGCTAGCCAATGTGGTGACAGTTCAAAAGGTGAGTGAAAGATGAAGAATCTGCATCGACTTTATTGATCTTAATAAGGCGTGTTCTAAGGATAGCTTCCCACTACCGCGAATTGACCAATTGTTGGACTCCACATCTGGCCATGAACTCCTTAGCTTTATGGATACTTTCTTCGAATACAATCAAATAAAGATGCACCCGACAGATGAAGAAAATATCTCTTTCATTACCGAGAAAGGCATCTACTATTATAAGGTAATGCCCTTTGGGTTGAAAAATGCAGGGACCACTTACCATAGATTGATGAATAAGATCTTTAAAGACCAGATTGTGCACAACATGAAGGTGTATATGGATGATATGCTAACCAAGAGCACCAACATCGCTAATCATGTTGCTGATTTAGAAAAAACATTCAATAACCTCCGACGCCATCAAATGAAGCTCAATCCTCGCAAGTGCGTATTTGGGGTCACCACCGGAAAATCCCTGGGTTTTCTAGTAACCCAATGGAGGATTGAGGAAAATTCGAAGAAGATTCAAGCCATTCTTGACATGAGGCAACCAGTCAATAAAAAGGAGGTGCAGTGACTCATCGGAAGAGTGGCCGCTCTAAGTCGGTTCCTATCGAGATCAGCTAAAGATGCTTACCTTTCTTTAAAGCTCTACGCAAGGCAAACGGCTTCGAGTGGACGAAGAGCTACCAGAAAGCTTTCGAGGAGCTGAAGGAGTTTTTGTCCACATCACCATTATTGTCAAAGGCAAAGGAAGGAGAAGAACTCTTTATTTATCTTGCTACCTCCCCAGAGGCAGTCAGCTCCGTTCTAGTATGCCTTGACCCTGACGGAACATAAAAACTCATCTACTACACTAGCAAAGTGTTCCATGATGTGAAGTCAGGTATCCCAAAACTGAAAAAATTATTTTTACTCTAATCATTTCTGCTCAGCGTCTTAGTCCATACTTTTAAGCCCATCCGATCGTGGTGCTCACGAACCAGCCTCTTAGAGCTATTCTGGCTCATCCTAACACTTTTGGTCGACTAGCTAAATGGGTGATCAAATTAGAGGAATTTAATCTTTCCTTTTAGTCCCGATCTGCCCTAAAGTCCAGGTGTTGGCAGACTTCCTGGTGGAATACACCTGGATTGAGGAGCCACCTAAAGATTTCCCAATGGCATGCTCAGATGTTGGTAAGGATATGACAGAGATCCGGATCCTTCATATCGATGGCACCTTCAATTCTCAAGAAAGCGAAGCTGGCCTTATTCTTGCAAACCGGAGGGCGTAGTGCTGGAGTACACTCTCCAATTTCTTTTCAAAGCTACAAATAATCAAGCCGAGTATGAAGCCTTATTGGCCGGAATTAAGCTCGTGCAAGAGTTCGGAGTTAAGCACCTCAGGGCCTTCATCGACTCTCAGCTTATCTCCGGACAAATTACTGGAGAGTATGAGGCTCGAGACCCCACTATGTCTCGATATCTAAATAAGATCAAGTCACTGACCTTCTTATTGGCTTATTTCACTATTAGTTATATTCCCAGGGATGAAAATGCCAGAGCCGATGCCTTATCGCAGCTAGCCACTTCGGCGGACAACACCTTGGGAAGAACATATGTTGAGCACCTGAAAACTCCAAGTATCGATGCAGCAGAAGAAGTTCTACCAATCACACAGGAGACAATATAGATGGATGCCTACATCCACTACCTCACTGATGGTACTCATTTCGCTAATCATGTAGAGGCTAGGCTACTTAAGTGAAGGGCTTTCAAGTTCGTGCTGCTGAATGGGCAATTATACAAGAAGTCCTTCTCTTATCCTCTCCTCAGATGTATTAGTCCTATAGACGCCAATTATATCCTTAGAGAGATCCATGAAAGCATATGTAGGAATCTTCTGGAGGGCAGATCACTGTCATACAAGGCTCTTCGCCATGGATATTATTGGCTCACTATGCAAAAGGATGCTGCTGAGCTAATTCAGAAATGTGATAGCTACTAGTGATATGCATTATAATATCCAATGAAAGCCAACCTCTCAGCTGAATCCGCTTTCTGTCCCGTGACCTTTCGCTTAATGGGGAATAGATATCCTCAGACCATTCCACTCAGCTTTAGATCAATGAGATTCTTACTTGTCGCCATCGATTACTTCACCAAATGGGTTGAAGTCGAGGCATTAGCCAAAATCACTGAAAGCAAGGTGAGGACATTCTTTTGTAAGTCTATCATTTGCCCGTTTCGGGCTACCTCATACTATCATCACCACAACGGTCGACAATTCGATAATGCTGCATTCAAGGCTTTTTGCACTGAGTTGGGTATCTGCCATCGATTCACTTCTGTCGGACATCCACAAACCAATAGAGAAGCATAAGTTACGAATCAGACCATCCTTCGAAAACTCAGAACCCGATTGGATGAGTTCAAAGGTAGATGGGTAAAGGAACTCCCAAATGTATTATGGGCGTATTATACGACTCCAAGGATCCCCATAGGGGAAACTCCTTTCAGTCTTATCTTCGGATCTGAAGCGGCCATCCCGATGGAGATCGGCCTTCCAAGTCCCTAGGTGACGCCATACAATGAAGAAAACAATCCTCATCAACTAAGGGCCAGCCTTGACCTCATCGATGAGACCCAAGACCAAGAGCGGCTCAAGATGGCTATCTTTCGCCAACGAGCAGTAAAATATTACAACATCCGGGTCTGCCTCATGATATTTCACCCTAGGAATCTAATTCTTAGAAGGGCTGAAGTATCTAAACCAACCGAAGGGGGTAAGCTATCTCCAAATTGGGAGGGGCCCTATCGGATCACCGAAGCACTTCACCTAGGAGCATATCGAATCGAAGAGCTCAATGGGTGGCCAATCCCGCGTACTTGGAACATGGACAACCTTCGCTGGTATTATCAATAGTAAGTGTATTCAGTTGATGAATAAAAGAAGAGCCTAAAATTTTCTCTCTATTCGGCTTGAAAAATTCATAGTTTCAAAAGGCTCTCGGCGGCCCCATGATCATAAGGACACCCTCGGGCTGATCGAGAAACCCCCGAGATGGTTCAAGTCCTATGACTTCAGTGGCCCCAAGTCAACTCCTGGGTCGGCCGAGAAACCCCTGAGGCAGTTTCAAAAGGCTCTCGATGACCCTGCGATCATAAGGACACCTCTGAACTAAGAAACCCTGAGGCGGTTCAAGTCCTATGACTCTGGCAGCCCCAAGTCAACTCCCGGGCCGACCGAGAAACCTCTGAGGCGGTTCAAGTCCTATGACTCCGGCAGCCCTGCAATCATAAGGACACCCCGGGCCGGCCGAGAAACCTCGAGGTGGTTCAAGTCCTATGACTCTGGCGGCCCCGAGTCAACTCCCAGGTTGGCCGAGAAACCCTTGAGGCAATTTAAAAGGCTCTCGGTGGCCCCGCGATCATAAGGACACGCTCATACCGACCGAGAAACCCCCGAGGTGGTTCAAGTCCTATGACTCTGGTGGCCCCGAGTCAACTCCTGGGCCGACCGAGAAACCCTCGAGGAAGTTTCAAAAGGCTCTCAATGGCCCCGCGATTATAAGGACACCTCGGGCTGGCCAGAAACCCCCAAGATGGTTCAAGTCCTATGACTCTGGCACCCCGAGTCAACTCCCGAGTCGGCGAGAAACCTCTGAGGCAATTTTAAAAGGTTTCGGCAGCCCTGCGATCATAAGGACACCCTCGGGCCAGCCGAGAAATTCTCAAGGCGGTTCAAGTCCTATGACTCCGACGGCCCCAAGTCAACTCCTAGAACGGCCGAGAAACTCCCAAGGCAGTTTCAAAAGGCTCTCAGTAGCCCCGCAATCATAAGAACACCCCCGGACCGGTCGAGAAACCCCCAAGGTGGTTCAACTCCTATGACTTTGGCGGCCCTGAGTCAACTCTCGAGCCGGTTGAGAAGCCCTCGAGACAGTTTCAAAAGGCTCTCGATGGCCCTGCGATCATAAGGACACCCCCGGGCTGATCGAGAAACCCCCAAGGTGATTCGAGTCCTATGACTCCGGCGGCCCCGAGTCAACTCCTGGGCCGACCGAGAAACCCCCGAGGCAGTTCCGAAAGGCTCTCAGAGGATTGCAAAGGCCTTTGAAGGACCTACGACCGGCATTAGCACCCGAGGAGTATTTCAGCAAAATACCCGAAAGGCGAAGGTAAGCCCAAGTGTCCCTATGAAGTCTGGACATCAAATTGCCGACTCTCTAAGTATGCTCAAAAACCAAAGGTGCATCTTGTCGAATCTGAAGGCTAAAGCCAAGACATGATCACCAAAAGACTAAAGCGTTACGAAAAGCTAAGTTCCTCATACTTGAACAAAATATTTCTTTCATTAATCTCATGTCAGTATCATACAAAAAGACCGACACTGGTTAGATTACAAAAAATATTAAAAAAAAGAAAATAAACTCTAAGGTTTGGCATGTCCTAGCCCATCTTTAGCGTCACCAATCTCCGGATCCTCCTCTTTGTCCTCAGGCTGGATGCATTCAAGGCCGCTTATTTTGAAGATCCAGGAGATCTTCTTCTTACACTTCTTGAAGTCATGGAAGAAGGCATCGATGGCCACCTCACTCAACTCCGCAGCAAAATCGGTGGAAACTTTGTAGTGCTCCACGGCCTCCCGAGCTTGGGCTTCGGCGGCGGCCACCTTCTCCGCAGCTTGGGCTTCAACGATGGCCAATTTCCCTGTAGCTTCTCGGGCCTGGGCCTCAGCGACGGTCTTCCTCTCCTAAGAGGTCCAAGCGTCCACCTTCGCAAAAGCTGCTTCTGCATAGCAGCCCGGCTTCAGACTCGGCCTTATCAGCCCTCTCTTCTGCATGGTCCAACTTGAGGAGAGTGTCTTCCAACCTCTCCTCAGTCGGCCTAAGCCTCATCATGGCGTCCGCCAATTTGGCCTCAGCGACTCTGGCCTTTTTCCAAGCTTCCTTGGCCTGGGCCTTTAAAAAGTGGCTCTCCTCCTGAGCGGCTCGGAGCTGGCCGGCCGCCTTCGTCTCTCGGGCTTGCACCTCGGCCAATTCTTTGGCCAAGTTGTCAGCTTGGGTCCTAGCAGCAATAAACTCATTCCGAGCACGCCTGCAGTTGTTTGCGACTCCGATGCAAGCATCCCGAAGGATAAAAAGACAATTGGACATTTGCATGAACCAATCGGTTAGGGCTCAGACCAAATCCTCATATTATATCCAACACAAAAAAGAAATGGAGACAAACTTACTTGAAGGGCGATGGTGAAGAAGGTGTCGAGGGCGTCGACAATCGGTTGGCGGCAAAGCTTGGCCTGAAAATTTGGAGGCTAAAGCGGCTCAATATACGCTCCGCCAGCCAACTGCGGTTCGTCGCCATCACCTGATATGGCTGGCTCCTTGGGGCACTGGTAGGGGTGTCCCTCTTTCCTTTGGCATCGGTCGGGCAACCGACAGAGTATCATCTTCAACTTCCACAACCGAGGCATCCCAACCCTTGCCTCCGGTGCAACTTCACCCTTGGGCTTGGCGGTGACCGGGGGCTCTTCCCTCGATGGCCCTGCCTCAACTTCAACAGGAGGAGACCTTGTTACTGGTACCTCGGTGGGGGATTCTTCCTTCTCGACTCTCCTATCGGTGCAGCCTTAGGAGCCATGGAAGGAACCATGGAGGGAGCCGTGGAAGGAGCCATGGGGGGCCAGGATGACCTGCCATGTTCTTTTCGACGAGGCTTTTTAGGTGCTGCCCTCGCCGTGTTGCTAGTGGCCTCTCTTCTCTTTCGAAGGCTCGCCATCAAGAAGTCGGAAGAAAACTTCATTGCTGCACAAAGAAGCAAAAGTCAAAGTCAAAACAAAAAAAGAGAAGCGACGACTAAAGGATATGGCGCTTACCGGGCGCCGGTGTTGGCAATGCCGGCGCTATGCCAGCCTCACGGAGGTTGTCCTCTGATAGAAGTTCTCGATAGGGAGGATGGTCAGATGACATCAGCAAATCAAAAAAATTTCGATCCTCCTTATTTATAGTTGAGTTCTTATTAGGACTGGTGTCAGGAATGCCCTAACCCATCTTCATACAGTCTATATGGACATAGAAAAATCGGAAATTCCATCCCTTGATTTTGGAGGGTAGGTCAAGCTTGAGGGCTCTTTTGGTTCTGGAAGCGAAGCTCTACCACATAGCTTTATTGGGATTACGGAGTTTGTACAAGGCCCGGAACAAAGAAACTTGGGCAGAAATACCATGAAAATGGCAAAGTACAATAAAGGCACAGATAATCCAAATGAAGTTCAGAGTTAACTACGCCGAGACAATGTCATACCCATTTAGAAGGTTGAGGAAGAAAGGATGAAAAGGAAGACAAAGCCCGCTCCTAAAAAATTCCTCATAAAAGGCAATCCCACCAGACTGGCTGGAGGTTACCTTGTCACCAGGACGGGGGGCAGAAATACAAACACTATCAGATATTTCATATTAGGCCCTAAGGTTCTTTATATCTTAAGCAGACATGGTGGAGGCTATCCCTCCGGATCAACAAACTCAGAAAGGGTAGCCAAAGGAGATGCCGAACAACTCAATGGTGGAGGTGAAACCCTCAGTGGTGGAGGAGAAACCCTAGGTGGTTGAGAAGAAACCCTAGGTGGTGGAGGTAAAACCCTAGATGATGTTTAGGCTGTGGTTGCCGAGCGGTCATGGATGAAAATGCCACCATGGGCCCGATGCCATGCCCGAAGGATTTCATCCTCGAAAGGTTCGACCATGAGACTCTTACCTTTTCTACGGGAGTTAGAATCCATGGAAAGAAAAGAACAAAGAGAGTGAAAAGGACTGACCTGAAGATCAAAGGGACAAAAGCGAGAACTCAGATTCAGAAGGCGAAGAGGGTACAAGAAGGTAGTTGAGGCATGACAAGCTTGAAAGGATAGGCAAGACGATCTTTATATATAATTTTTGAAATGTCCCGCCTACTACAGTGCCACGTGAGGACTCATAGGTGGAGATAGCATCCAACTGTCTAAAAACTCTTCGCTATTCGAGATACAACACCTCGATGACGCTTGAGAGGCGCGATCCACACCCAATGATGGGACACGGATAAGAATAATCCAATAATGGCGCTCCACCTTTTTCGTCGTTTGAGGGGTATTTTTCACAATCTCTCCGCAAACCATACCGCTTCTGGTGTCATCCCTTAAATGATGAGAAGACTTGAAGAGACTTTACCTTCTCTGGGGCACATGCCCGCCTTCGCTAATTTATGGCACGCAAGGCCCAACAAAAACGAAAGATTTTGCGCTCCTCTCTCTTGGCAAGTGCTACACACGTGAGCGTCAAGACTCAGGAGTGGGAGGACATATGATGTGGTCGATAAAAGCCATGTGTAGATTAACGGCCAAAATTACCAACAACGAAAGTTGATAGGACACCAAGGGCCCCAGCTCCAAGGTGGCCCCAGCTCCTAGGATGCCCCAGTCTCTAGGCAACCCTAGCTCCAAGGCGGCCCCAATTCTCAAGCGGCCCCAGTTCTCAGGCGGCCCCAGCTCCTAGGCGGCCCCAATTCTCAAGCGGCCCGGGCTCCTAGGCGGCTTCAGCTCCTAGACAATCTCGGTCCTAAGGTGACATCATCTCTGGGCCCCACTTCAGCTTCCTAAGCAAGCCTTCGCTTCTGACCAAAGTCGAGCCCATCAGCCGACTTTGGCCCATATGTGTCTAATAAGACAAGCCCCATTAGTTCTGACACAAGCCTAAAAAGTCATAGTCCACCATGAAGTTTTAATAACCCTGATCAAGATGAGCCCAAAAGTCATCATCTGTCATAAAGTACCAATCATTCAGTTCATATGGGATAAATCTCACTAATTCTGACATTCCATTTACAAAGTCGTGGCTCATCATGAGATTCCAAGCTTCCCAGGCAAGTCTCTCAAACTTCGAGCATCAATAAAATGGGTAAGAAGGACTCCTAGCCAAGATATGAACACTTGGACACTTAGAGAATTTTCTTATCTTTCCAACTCTCTTTCGAGATTTCTTAAGTTCATGGCTGTGATTCTGATCACTAACTTGAGCGTCGGAGGGTCTCCGCCGAAATCTTCGACCCCCAAGATTTTTTGCAGATCTTGATGCGAGGCGAAGCTTCCTCGACAAACTCATGGTATATTTATTGATGCTTAAAAACGTCAGCATCAGTCATGATCATAACCTGTTAAACAGCCTCGTCCTGCTGAGCGAGGCCAGCTCCAGGACCTCGACTTCCTGGATCTGTCCTCCAACAATCTCTCGGGTGGAATCCAACTCGAGCTCTCACACTGTAAGCAGCTGACCCAGCTCCTCCTCGGTGGAAACAGGTTGACAGGCGCGATTTCCTCCTGGTTAGGAAGCTTGCGCTCTCTTGAAACTCGACCTTTCGTCCAATGACTTCCGTGGCGATGTACCAACAGAGCTCAGGAATTGCTGGGGCCTGATCAGCCTAGGACTCAAGCTTATTACTGTTAAGTTAGGTTTGTTATTAGATTATATTAATAATTTTTATTATATATACTGTATATTTAAATTCTATCTATTTTTTTCGTTATATATAAATATTATTTTTTAAAATTTAAGAATTATCAAATTCAAGTGTTATCATTTATAAATATTAATTTTTTTAAATCAAATATAATAATATATAGTTTTTAATAAATTTGATTTAAAAATATTTTAAAAATTTTATATTATATGACTGATAAACTATTTGTCACCTATTAGCATGCATCAATTTTCGACCTAAAAATGCTTCCTAGCATACAGAAAATTGCAAGACCGGTCAGCTGCTTGTAAGATTTCGAATTTAATCCCACAGGACCTAGCAGCAGACGACGGCATCAGTAAAATAACAGCCATCCAACCGTCCAATACAATATAAATTTTTGAAATGAATATGCTGCATAAAATAGAAATGATACATTAAAATGAAATTTAAAACGAGAGAAAATGAATATGAACATGAAAGAACCAACAATTCTTTAGAAATACACAGCCAACCAACCAACCAACAATTCTTTAGAAATGGTACCACTAGGTAAGGTACCAAGCCGGAATGGCAGACAATCCCTCCTGCAGCAACACCCAAAACCCCAAAATCCAGCTTTGCTCAAGTATCAACAGAACCCAACCATCCATCTAACCCAGATGATAATCATACCACATTTGAAAGAAAACAATATCAAGTATATATCCTGAACGATCACATTAAAGGCAGATTTACACAGGTCTAGAATTTTTCATGGCAATATCAAATACACCCTTAAAACATTTATCTAACACATTTTGTCGTTCCCAAATCTACCCAGAATAAGTGCTGACCAGAACCAAAACCAACAACCTCTACCAGCTATGTCATAACCTGGGCACAGACGCCAAATCCTCAATAAAAGCACACCACAAAAACCATGGTGGTGAGGTCTCCCCTATCGCTGCCTGAAATACAGCAACATACAGCAACACCGGCAGCAAAAATCGTGATGAAGCAGTGCATTAAATAACAGCAGAATCATCAAGTGGCTGTGACATCTGGAGATGGAGAAGCTGCTGAAAAGGCTGGTAGGAGCCAGCTGTGCTCCCTGGCATGCTCTATGTATGATCGAAACTTTTCCTCCGCATTGGGAATGTCAAGAGCTAAGTCATCAAGCCCATCCCTCACCCTGGAAAACCCTTTCGTCATTTGGTTGATGGTGATCAACCCTTCACTGAAACACTCCTGTAGTAGGTCTAAAATCCTATCATTCTTCTTTTCCATTGCCATAACTAATGCTTTCTTTACAACTTCATGGTTGAAAAAAGGCATACTGAGTTCACGGATGCATTGGCATGCTTCCCCTACATCACCACCAGTCTCATACTCCTCCAAAAGCTTTGCTATCTTATCCTTGGCATCTTCCACTGCCCAGCCTGTGCCCCCACCCCAGCATCTCAGAAGCCTCTCACCTGCATGGCGAGCAGAAACAAGCGAGCGCGCCATGCGAACGGTTTCACTTCCACTACAATCAGCTGGGAGCTTACTGCTAATCTCCTCCAGGTTTAAGGGGGCCAGCACATCATCAATCACAGCCCTGGCTAGAAACAGAGCTAACTCATTGGACGCATCTAAAATGTCCAGCGCAGTATCCTCTGCAGACTCAAGAAGCATTATAAACCCATTAACGATATCATCGCTCGAAAAGATTTCCATACTTAGTGCAGAGAGCAGGACAGATGCCATTTCCTTTTCCCTATTCTTTCGATCCATCGCAAGTGTGATCAGTTTCTTGATAAAGACAGGATTATACTCTGGGGCAGCAAGGTCTTCAAGGCTCCGAATGAGCTCAGATACGTCATCTGAGAGGAAGTATTCATGTATTATGGTCACCACTTCTTCTTTATATCTTATTAACTTCTTGTTTTCTTCATCTGTGTCTTCTCCATCTGCACTAGACTTCAGGAAGGAAGGGTCAAGCCATCCTTCAGAAATTGCCTTCTGTACTAACAACTGGAACAGGGATTTTGCAGAGGGAATATCAAGAGAAAGGTCATCAAGACTCTCTACAAGACGCGAGAAACCTTTGGTCATCTGACTAGAACTAATTAAACATTCTTCTGCCACTTCTTTTAAAAGCTTTAGAATAAGAGGTTCCGATGTGGGAATCTCCATTGCAAGTATCAAAGCTCGCTTTACCACCTCATGGTGAAAGAATGAAACCCCAACTCCCTTATACACCTACATGCCTCTGCTGTATCTCCACTCTCAATATATTCTCTCAACAAATCTGCAATCTTCCTTTTTACTTCCTCAACAGTGAAGTGAGTACTACCACCCCAACGTCGCTCAACCAACTCAGCATGATGCGGCACTGAAAGATAGCTCTTTTCAGCAGTCTGGATAACTTGAAATCCTTTAGAGGACTCAGCAAGCTCTGTTTTTGCCCTAGTGAGGAAGGCAGGAGGTAGGATATCATCAACAACTGCACGGGCTATGAACAAGGCAAGGATATCAACAGCATCAAGTATGTCGAGTGCCAGATCATCAACAGACTCAAGAAGCATGACAAACCCTTGGCTAATTTGATCTGAATTGATTATATCAGCATATAGAGCAGACAACAAAACTGATGCCATTTCTTTTTCTTTGTCATGCCGGTCCATTGCCATGGAGACAAGTTTCTTAACAAAGTAGTGATGGAACTCATCAGAACCAAGATCTCTAAGATCAGAAGCAGCCAACTTCGCATCACCAGTACTGAAATACTCTTCGATTATTGTCAACATGGACTTCTTGTATTCATCAAAAGGGGTAGAAACTGTGGCACCTACGAGCTCGTATGGCTCCTAATATCACAATAAACATAATTAAGATAATTAAATGCATAATTCATATAGGACTTCCATGGGTGCGTGCATGAACATATTTCACCAGAATAAATTTTTGTTAAGCAGGCAAAAAGGTCAACTGAAAAAAAAAAAGAGTACGCTAAGCATCCATTGCACATGCACACGGACGCGCAAACAGAGACCATACCTCACCACTATCATAATTTGGATCATTACGGTCGAGGCGTGTGTCAGAATCAGTATCAAGGAGTTTGCCCCATGTGCCTTTACCACCAGCACCATCTGCAACCACAGAATTAGAGAAAATAATGTTGGTAAAGTAGGCAGAAGCAGCTACAATGTCGCCGGACTATAAAAATAGAAAGCACCGAGATCATTTATGATAGACAATAATACAAAGTACAAACTCTGCTGTCAATTTGTAGACAAACAGAAATGAGTAGACATTGTAGTGATATAGTTGAAACATGCTAATAGTTGGTGGCTAAATAGGACAATGATGGTAAAATGCATACCTTAACTTGCTTCAAGCTAGGGGATTAACATAGTCCAAAAATTCCTAATTCTTTCCTTGAAAACAGACCATCTTAGTCAGGCTGCCAATGGAGTCAGTTCCAATCATTTTACTAAATACCACAGCCATCAACAAGTGTCTCTTACTAATGACTATTGCATAGCGTCGATAGTGTTCGCACATAAAGAATTAGTTAAGTCCTAGCGTGCAAGTCTCAACCCTAAGGTCAGCTTATTCAAAACATCAAGTGAGAGTACCTACACACATTCATTCAACCACCATGGAAACAATAATGTAGAGACCAGAATAAATTGATCTTAATAATTCCTCCCCGAAAAATACTTCCATAATCATGGCGAAGCAAGTAATACAAAGGATTTCCAGAAGGTAGCATGAACCACCTCAAAAGCACTAAATCTCTTTTCAGTATAAGAAATAACAACAAATGACACCCGCAGGTTAATTATTCATTCATACTGTGATTATTTTTTGATTAATTATATCAAATATTTTGCAGGAAATTGCTGGACATATCCACATGATTAAGTTTTCCTAGGTGATGCTAGTTCTCACCCCTGCATGAAGCAAGCACATGATCCCCAAGACTAGATCCTACAACTGAACGATCCTCATAATACAAGCTACCTGGCGCCAAATTGAAGCACTTAGAATAGCAGGTGAAAATAAAGGATTCTCTTCCCTCAAATTGAGTGAAATTATTTGTCCATTTAGGTTATAATGTTCATTGACAGAAGAACATATGAGAATCTAAAGGACAAGACATTCTCAGTCATAACTGCATATCAAAGAAGAAGGCGACTGATTGAAAGTCATACCAAAACCTCCAAACCTGACCATATCAATAATGTTGAAGCATCAAATAACTGCCAGACAACAAACTTTAGGGTAGATGGACAGAATATGATGAGATCTAGTTACATAATTTCAGCAATAGAAAATTTCTGAATAAAGGGTATGAATAAACAACTAAGGTGTCTAATAGAAAAAACAGTACTAACGAATGGCTTGAGAACCTTCAAATAAGGACTGGATGGCTGTAGTAAGAAGATCTCAAAACAACTTTTCATAGATAACTAAGACTTGTTTTGCAAAACTCTAGATTCCCTTCACACACTGACCGAGCAATAAGAACTAATGGAATTTCATCAAGTACCATTTTAAGAAGGTTAACTATAAGTTGTTGATTTTATATAACTAATTTGTCGTCCTGACAAGAGCAGAACCACAACCAAACATGTAACTTGGTGAGGAAGTTGTTTTTGAGAAGCTCATGTTTAGCTTGATTTTTTTTTTTTGGCTCCACAAGTTTCTTCAATAAATCAGTTGAGCTTGAGAATTGCCTAATTTGCTCATGTTTGGCTTGATTAAGCTAAAAATACACGTGCCTTACATGCTGCTAATAGGTGCTTTAGGATGTTTGTTAAGAATAATGACCTCCATTTCTTACTTATATAATATGCCATTAACTGATGGAACATGATAAGAGATTATGCTTCCTAAAATTACTACAGAACCCCAGGTTCCAAATATTGACTATTTTAATATGCCATTCATGTTTACCAAAATAAATCTGATCCACTTGTATGGTGATGAAAGAAATCAGTACAAACACGATTTCTGGAATGGGTAGATTGCCAGAAACTTTTAAGGACAAATTCTGGAGATATATTTAGTACATAAAAAATTTGACCAATTATTCCTAGGTGTCCAATAAAAAACAATAAACATTATTAATCAGTAGAGAGATCCCACAAATTGATGACCAATATGTATGTGTATGCATGCATGAAGATCAAGCAAGCAAGCATGCGTGCACGTGTCACAAGAGAGGGAGGGGGAGACACACACATAGAGAGAGAGAGAGAGAGAGAGAGAGAGAGAGAGAGAGAGAGAGAGAGAGATGACCTAAAATACTAGTGCTGCAACTGAGGCATCAATACTATTGTTGCAATAGAATTCTTAACACTATAAAAGCAGCGATATTTCCCAAGTCATCAATTCCCACAATCTGTCAAACTCTGGAAGGACCCAGGGCTGAAACACTCTTCAAGTAGGGGTATTCTATGATTCTATGCATAATAAAGTTGTTCAAGATTACGAATGTAATATAATAAACAAATCCTAAATAATTTCATGAATGCATATTGGTGTCTAAACTATGTTTAAATATTTTTAGAACCTTTCCTTTAGATTGCAGCCACATGTATTTGCATATGCATTATAAGTTTTCAATGTGACAGAAAATGTAAATTGAAAATCCACACCATAAACATGACCTGTAATATCCAAAATGCTTAGAACAGAGAGAGAAATATATTTAGATATTTTTGAATTATGCATCACAAATATTCATCAGATGGATCATGCTAAAAAATTTAGTTTGCTAAAATATATAGTAGAAATAAAAATTGTTCACACTATGATCAAACTGTAGACAGTTGTCACAGCCTAAAGACATGCTAAGCAAATTTAAAGTGGTTTTCGGATGATTATAAAGCCATGAGTTTAATATAAAAAAATTATATAGAGCCACTAACTATGCAATTCATAATCATTTAATGCATAAGCAGGAATTCTCTAAAACAATACAAGATTGGACTGTAGGCATTAAAGATGTACGCCAAATTTAATGAGTGGATTTCTATCTCAGATGTTCAATCACTGGTTCTGCACAAGCAGATAGATAAAGGCTTCAGTTCTATTAGTACCGCTCTCCACCTTCAACATTCAAAAGCTGCAAAGAGATCATTTAATAACAACATATTATTTAGCTTTATTTAAATGATATCAAAATCATTTTAATGAATGGCATAAAAATATCAACCATTATAATCTGAACACTATATGAAATCACACAAGGTTCTATAGACCTCAGTTTTCATTAATCCCTTGAACAAGCAGTTCTTAAATATATCAACTTGCACATGATTAGCATAGCCAATTCTTGCTTAGCTTAGTTATAATTCAATTCAATCTTGGATGTTGGTTGACTTGCTCAAGCTTGCTCAGTTCCTTCTATTCATATGCACAAAAAGCATCATTTACCCATTAGGGTCTATGATGTTTTTTCAAAAAGATTATACAGACAAGCAATGTAATTTGCCGGGAACAAAATGACTGCATATTCCAATTTTATACCTTGGCCTTAGGCTCCTCAAAACTGCAGACGAACTTGTTATCTTTCCACATCCTTCAGCCCTCTTGTATTTATTAGCAATAGAGATAGTATAGAACGAGATTTTATGTTAGCTCTTGACTCTTGATGAAGTAGAATAATGTCACACATGGGGCTTCTGGTAGACGCTAGACATGTCCAAAAATTTTAATTATCTAATCTGTGCCCTAGAAGAAAATAGGGGATTACACCAAAAGGACCCGCAAAGAAATTGGCACTTGTAGTGTCACTTTCTTAGATCCAACTCATTTGAGTAGCTAATACACATTTGGCAATCTAGCATGCCCTACACCTGCTAAAACCTACAGGTTTTTCTTAGCTTACAAAGTGTTCAACAACCAGACATGCTGAATAATGTTATCCAGGCAATACACTCCACAGGAATCCCTAGTATTCTCAGCAGTGCACAACAAAATGAGATTGCTATTAACTTGAGATGCCACAATATTCAATAAACATGCAGTAATCACATAGCCTACATGTGACAACTAGTTAGGCTNGGAGATGGAGAGTTCGGATCTCCACACATCGCACAGCCTTCGATCTCTCCAGCAGTATCCTGCATTGGTATTACCATCCAGCCGATCGGCACATACCTCCGAGAGTTCTTCCACCATCGGCCGCACCGTACTTCGACTTGATGCTCATGGGCTGTAAGTATATACTAATTAAAAATATATGTTTATGTTTTTAAGTCAATTACTTATAAACATGCATTTTTTTAACAGATTTATTGAGCAGCATCATGTATCCAGCCACATCAGCGCCGTATTTCAGAGGCGTGCAGATCCCAGTGGCTACGATTGGCGCCACGTATCTCCAGCCACGAGGGAGTTTTATTTTTCTGAGTTTCAGGTAAACTTATTAAATACAATTTATCACTGATATAAAATTTCTTAATCTTAATAAATTCTGAAACTAACTATTTATTTTAATGCAGAAAAAGTTTACGTGGGACCCTGCCAGCCATGATGCCATTAGGGCAGCATGGGAGGCTCTGACGGGACGCCGATACTCCGACATGCTTCATCGTTGGAGGTCATCGGGTCAGCGTCCTGCGCATGTGCCAGAGGGTATTTGGCACGAGTGGCAGCAGGCCTGGCAGTCCGATGGCTGGCGCAGGAGGTCCGCATCAGCCAGCACGAACCGCCGATCCGAGAAGGGCGGTCCTGGCACGGGTCTCTCCCGCCATACTTCGGGCTCCATTTCGATTCAGGAGCACAGACGGCGTATGGTAAGAAAACATAAATATTTTAATTACTAATTTAGTTATTTACAAATATTTGTATTAATATCAATTTTTTTATTGTTATAGTCTGAGCAGAGGGCGGAGATCCTGGTGAGTTTCGTCTATTCAGGGCGACACACACCAGGAGGGACGGTTCCTGGGTCGACACGCGATCACGGGAGGTTGCGGTAAGAAATTAGATTTATGTAGTATCTGTTTAATTTCTAAAATTTTATTTCGAGAAATTTATTAACTCATTTATTGTTGATTTTATAATTTAAAGACACGAGTCGAGGAGCTTCGCTCCCAGGCATCGCAGGTCGACTCTACTGATGGGGAGACGCCCGTCGAACTCTCAGCAGAGGAGAGTCGGCGTGTGTTTTTGGAGGCTGTTGGTGCCCAGCCGCGAGACCGCAGGGTCTATGGTCTGGGCACTAGAGCTTCTACATATTTTCCCCATCAGGCCTCCAGCTCGCGATTTTCTGGTGATATTCCTCCGAGCGTTTAGACGACATTCGGAGATCTATTGCAGAGGAGGTTCGTCCAGGAGGTTCGAGGAGGTCGAGGATTCGAGCATCGTATGCGAGGCCGGGATCAGGAGCTTGCAGACATGCGAGATGAGATGCATCATTTGCAGGATATGGTTAGCCGCTTGTCGCAGGGTCTCCAGCCTCCACGTGATCGCTCAGATTCTTGATGTATTTTTTTTTCTTTTTTTATGTTGTACATGAAAACTTCAAAATTTTAATATATGAATTATTTTTGGAAATTGATTATTGTTTGGATCAATATGAGTGAAGAATGTTTCTATCAATATTTAATTTAACGAAATTGTATTAACCGTTTTAATAATTTTTATATTTTTTAAAAAATTTAATTAGCGACGCATTAGCGACTGAAATTGCATCGCTAATATTTTTAAAATATTATTATTAAATATTGCGACGCAATGACTGGCATCGCAATAATTTAAAAAAAAATTAATAGCGACGCATTAGCGACTCAAATTGCATCGCTATTATATCTAAAATTTTTAATAAATATTGCGATGCAATGACCTTGCGTCGCAATATTTTAAAAAAATTTTTTTGCGACGCATTAGCGACTCAAATTGCGTCGCTATTATACAAAAATATTATTATTAAATATTGCGACGCAACTAAATGCATCGCAATATTGCGACTCAATTGAATGTGTCGCAATATTTAATAATAATTTTAAATATTAAAAATTAGTTTTAAATTTAGCGACTCATTTGGATGTGTCGCAATATTGCGACGCATTGTGCGTCGCAGAGAGTCGCAATATTGCGACGCAATTGCGACAAATGGATATTGCGACGGACATCTGAGCGACGCCGTCATTGCGTCGCTATTGCGTCGCAATAGCATGTTTAGCGACGAAATTGCGACGCATTTGGGCGTCGCAATATTTTTTTCTCCTTGTGGCGAGATGATGAGACAACTCACCTTACTAGGAAATTTAAGAAATTTATGCAAAGAAGGAGACCCTTCCATAAGAAAAGATATGGAACAAAAATGAAGGGAGAAAAAGAGAAGGACAAGGAAAAAGAAAAAGAGAAACCCCCTCATATGTTATGAATGTAAGAAACCGGGGCACTTTAGATATGATTGTCCTTAACTGAAAAAGGGGCACAAGAAGAAAAAAGGCATATGTTGTAACATGGAGTGAAAGTGATGAATCCTCATCCAAGGAGGAACAAAAAGAAGTTGCAAACATTTGCTTTATGGCAAACGACGACAATGAGGTAAGTTCTGAAAAATTGTGATGATTTTACTTTTGAAGAATTATATGATACATTTAATGAATTAGTTAGTGATTTTAAAGCTTTGAAAAAGAAAAACAAATCTTTAAAAATGATAATTTAAATCTTGCCAAATAGAAGGATAAACTAACTCAGGAAGTTGAAAAGCTAAAATCTGAAAATGAAAATTTGCTAAAAGATAAAGAATTAGAAAATATTAATTTAAAGAGAGAAGTTGATAAATATAGAAATATAGTTGATAAATTTACATATAGCTCTGAAAAACTTGATTTGTTATTGAGTAATCAAAGAGTTGTATTTGATAAAGCTGGATTAGGTTATAGGCCTAACAAGAAGCAAAAGTATGTTAAAAATTTCTTTAGAAAAAAATAGGATAAAAATGATGTTTCATGTTAAGGACATAAAGCCTATGAATGCAATCTTAGAAAACTTAATAAGAATTTAAGTATTAAAGGAAAGAAAATATGGGTTCCGAAAGGAACAATCTTTGTTGCTACTAACCAGAAGGACCCAAGAAAGCTTGGGTACCTAAACAGAAAGTTTGATTACCTTGTAGGAGTATCTTGCGGCTAAAAGATCAAAATGAAAGTGGTATCTTGATAGCGGCTGCTCAAGGCACATGATGGGTTATAAGGAGCAATTCATCACCCTTGAAGATAAAAGATGAGGAGTTGTCACATTTGGAGACAATGGTAAAGGCCAAATTATGGGATTTGGTAAAATTAGATAACTCCTTTTACTTTTATAGAAAATATTTTATATGTAGATGGATTAAAGCATAATTTAATTAGTATTAGCCAATTGTGTGATAAAGGTTTCAAAGTTTCATTTGAAGCTTCTATCTGCACTGTTTCTAATCCCATTGACAATAGCAATGTATTTATTGGTAATAGAAATGGCAATGTATACTTAATTGATTTAGACAATTTGTCTACTAATAATTATTGCTTAGTAGCTAAAAATGCTAATGCTAATGAGATTGGATGGTTATGGCATCGTAGATTATGTCATGCAAGCACACACCTAATTTCAAAATTAATTAAAATGGATTTAATTAAAGATCTTCCAAAGATAGATTTTGAAAATAATAAAATTTGTGATGCATGTCAATTAGGGAAACAAACTAGAAACTCTTTCAAATCAAAAAATGTAGTTTCCACTTCTAGGCCATTAGAGCTACTTCATATGGACCTTTTTGGACCTACTAGAACCACTAGTCTAGGAGAAAAGAAATATGGTCTTGTGATAGTAGATGATTATTCTAGATACACTTGAGTATTGTTTCTGGCTCATAAGGATGAGACTTTCTTAATTTTCTAAAATTTTTCAAGAAAGTCGCTAATGAGAAAAACAACATCATAGTGTCTCTTAGAAGTGATCATGGCACAGAATTTGAAAATTACTTATTTAAAAATTTCTGCACAGAACATGGCATTCATCATAATTTTTCTGTACCTAGGACACCACAACAAAATGGAGTTGTAGAAGAAAAAATAGGACTTTAGAAGACATGGCCCGTACCATGCTATGTGAAAGCCAACTCCCAAAGTACTTCTGGGCGGAAGCTATAAACATGGCATGTTACATTCTTAATAGAGCCCTAATTAGGCCAATCCTTAAGAAAACACCTTATGAATTATGGAATAATAGAAAACCAAAGATAGGTTGTTTCATGTATTTGGTTGTAAATGTTTTATGCATAATAATGGAAAAGATAATCTTAAAAAATTTGATGCAAAATCTGATGAAGGCATATTCTTAGGATATTCAACAACTAGTAAAGCCTATAAATATTTAACAAGAAATCCTTAATTGTAGAAGAATCCATTCATGTAGTTTTTGATGAGTCTTTAGCATCAAGTTTAGAAAAATTTGATGATGAGGAAGATACAAATATACTAGAAAGAGATATTGAAAAATTAAATATAGATGTATCTTCAGATCATGAACAAGAAGCTAAAGATGATAATTCACTTAGGATTGATGATATTGATACTAATCATAAAGAAGTAGATCTTCCTAGAGATTGGAGATATGCCTATGGTCATCCAAAGGAATTGATTAATTGTGATCCATCTCAAGGAGTAAGAACTAGGTCATCTATGAGGAATATCAATAATCATCTTGCATTTGTATCTCAAATTGAACCTAAAACTGTTAAGAAGCTGAAAAAGATAGTAATTGGATGCTAGCTATGCAAGAAGAATTAAATCAATTCACTAGGAATAATGTATGGTCCTTAGTTGATAGACCTAAAGGTCATTCAGTTATAGGATCTAAATGGGTATTTAGAAATAAATTAGATGAAAATGGCATAGTAATTAGAAATAAAGCTAGATTAGTTGCAAAAGGATATAATCAAGAAGAAGGTATTGATTTTGATGAAACTTTTGCACCTGTAGGTATATTAGAAGCAATTAGTTTACTACTTGCATTTGCATGTCATATGAATAAACTTATTTCAAATGGATGTTAAAAGTGCATTTTTAAATGGTTTTATAAATGAGAAGTATTTGTGGAACAACCACCTAGTTTTGAAGATCATGAATTTCAAATCACGTTTTTAAATTGCACAAAGCACTATATGGTTTAAAACAAGCACCTAGAGCTTGGTATGATAGGTTAAGCAAATTTTGATTGAAAATAATTTTACAGAGGAAATGTAGACAAAACCTTATTTTTGAAAAGGAAAGACAAAGACTTATTAGTAGTACAAATATATGTAGATGATATTGTATTCGGTGCTACTAACAATCTCTTGTGTCAAGAATTTACTAAGTTAATGCAGGGTGAATTCGAAATGAGCATGATGGAAGAACTCAACTTCTTCCTAGGACTTCAAATCAAGCAAAGTAAAGAGGGGATTTTCATCAACCAAATAAAGTACACAAAGAAACTTCTCAAGAAGTTTGGAATGGAATCAATCAAACCCCTTGGAACACCTATAAGTCTTCATGCAAATTAGACAAAGATGAAGATGGTAAGAAGGTGGATCAAAAATACTATAAGGTATGATCGGATCTCTACTTTACTTAACAGCAAGTAGACCAGATATCATGTTTGTTGTTTGTCTATGTGCTAGATTTTAATCAAAACCTAAAGAATCTCACTTAATTGCTATGAAAAGAATTTTAAGATATCTAAGTGGAATTAAAAATGTAGGATTATGGTATTCTAGAGACTCAACACTAAACTTAATTGCATATTCTGACTCTGACTATGCTGGATGTAAACTAGATAAAAAAAGTACAAGTGGTACATCAATTCTTAGGAAGTAACTTAATCTCTTGGTTTAGCAAAAAGCAAAATTCGGTTGCATTATCTACTGCTGAAGCAGAATATGTTGCAGCTGGAAGTTGATGTGCTCAAATCCTTTGGATTAAGCGACAACTTGAAGATTATGGCATAACACTTGATAAAACTCCTATTAGATGTGATAATACAAGTGCAATCAATTTAACTAAGAATCCAATCCAACATTCAAGAACTAAACACATTGAAATTAGATATCATTTTATAAGAGAACATATAACTAATAATGAAATTTGTCTTGATTATATTAGTACTGAAGAATAATTAGCTGACATATTTACAAACCTTTGAGTGAAGAGAGATTTTGTTATCTTGGAGGTAAATTAGGGATTTGTGATCCTTTGGAATGACTTTGAAACCCTAAGGAATGATTATCTAGATTTCTATCAATTTCTTGAGATTCCTTTCATAATTTTAAGGACAATTTATCTAGTCATATGAGCAATTTGATTCCTCACATTCTAAAGATTTTTTCAAAAATTTATTGACCTTATTTTGACAAGTTTCGGCTGTTTGAAATTCATTTATTTTTCTCTGAAACTGTCAGTGGAGTCGACACCTCAATTTGAGGAGTCGACACCTCTTCTATGTCGCTCTCAGTCTTTGACCTTGGAGCCGACACCAGCTTAAGTGGAGCCGACTCCAGTTCGGGTGCTAACTATGTTAGCGACTTGAAGTCAACACCCGACTTTAGGAGTCGACACCTGATGGACCCAATTTGACTTTATTAGGGCAGAGTCAACACCTTCTCGATTCTTATCTTCTCCAAACCCTCTCCAAATCTTCTCCAAACACTCTCCAAACTTCTCAAAGTCAAATACTCTTCAAATCAACCATTCCTCAAAATTTCTATGGCACCTAAGCAAAGGGGATCGGTCTTTGATGTTCTCGTTGCTACAATGAAGCGTACGACTAGGAGTCCTGTCCGAGAATCTACTCCTAGTGACGATTCTTTGTCAACTCCCTCAGATAATCCTGGTCCCTTCTCTCCACAGGTAGATACCCTTACTGGGCGAGTTATTACCATGGGTAGGAAAGTAGATTTTGATTTCTTTGATGTCGAGGGTTTTGACATTGGGAGACAGATTAAAGAACTCGGTTGGGATAAAGTTTGCTCTTTGGATGTTCCTACTTATCCAGCTCTTGTTAAAGAATTTTACCTGAATTTATCTAGAGGAGATGGTGGAATTATTAGTTCAGTAAGAGGAAAGAGAATTCAACTTACTTTTCAAATTTTAGGAAATCTGTTAACTATTCCTATCACTGTATTTGTTGCAAACATTCACAGTGAGAGATCAGCTGCTTTATCAAGAATGTTAGGAAGAGAGATAACTGAATTTGAAGAGGTTAGGGCAAACCTATTGCCACTTGAGCTTAGGTTGTTGCATAACATCTGCAGTAGGATTCTATTTCCCAAGACTGGCCATTTTGAGTATGTCTCAGAGCGAGACATTGTAGTCATGGACAGTATCTTGATGGATCAGCCAATAAATCTTGCTGGAATGATGATATGGTATATGGCTGAGGCCAAGGGCAAGAGGAGATCTTCACTGCCTTATGGGATGATCCTTACCTTGGTTTTTAGAAGTCAAGGAGTAGCTATTTCTGAGAATGAGCCATCAAAGAACCTTAGGCACATTGACTACTACAGTTTAGCCACTATGCACAGGATGAGATTTATAAAAGTGGATGAAAAATGGGAGAGAAAAGGTCATACTGGAGATAGGGTTGCTGAGACTAATGTGCCTGGCCTTTCTGAGGCAGGACCATCTATGAGACACAGCTCACAGTGCCCAATCAGAATGTACCTCCAGCTCCACCGGTTCCTTCTACTTTTGATTAGTCATCTATTGGTTTTTCCAATGTTCAGTTGGATCAGCTTAGAAGTATTTTTGCTACTCACAAGGAAGAGATGAAATATGAGCTAGATAACCAATATATGAACCTGAGAGAGACCCTCTATTCTTTGGATGAAAGAATTGGTAAAATTGAGTCTACTCTTGGAGCCTCCGCTGAATCCTTAAAGAATGATCTCAAGAACATTTTTGAAGAACTTAAAGATATTGGTGGAGACTCAGAGACTTATTCCAAATGCAATGCTGAGCTTCAGGATAAAATTATGACTGCGTGTGCATTTGTTGATAGAAGACTAAAAGAATTTGTAAGAACTCAGAGTGAAGGAATGGCAAGAATATTAGAAGATTTGCAAAGACTCATTAGAACTAACTTTTGATTATATTGTAATGAAGTTTCTTTGATGTTAATTAGTCTAGTTTGATGTTGATTTACTTTTTATTAAAAGTTCTAGTGTAATGAAGTTTTGATGTAATGAAGTTTCTTTTTGAAATATGATGTAATGGTTGACATTTGATGTAAAGAACTTATTGATACTTAATAAATGTAATTTGATCTTTGAAGCATCTATCAATTTTGTCATTTCACTTAAAACTTCGTAACCTTTTTGTTGATTACAAAAAAGGGGGAGAGATAGTCGTATATGCTTAATTAATTGTCATATATGCATTGAAAGGATGAATAGATGTTCAAATTGATATAATGTTTAATTGGTATCAAACATTAAAAGTTTACTGTTAAAAGGAAAGAATAGATGTTAAATTGAGTATCATAGGGGGAGCTACCTCATTCAGAGGGAGCTTACCTGTGAGGAATAATTGAATATTTGATTTGAAAATCTTAATGTTTAATCATGCATATACTCAGTGTTTTTATAATCATCAAAAAGGGGGAGATTGTTGACCCAATTATTGATTTTGATGATTAATAAAAGACTTGGGTATATTCATTTTGTTTCTAATAGATTTAACAAGTGTTTCAGGGATTAAAAATGTTTGATCAATCAAAATGTATAAAGAAACACGTTTTGAATCAATGTTTTAAAGAAACTTTCAAAGTTCAGAACCTGGAGTCGACACCCAACTAGTTAGGAGCTGACCCCAAGGCGTATCAGAAGGTTTCTGAGATTTTGGCATGGCCTGGAGTTGACACCCAAGGTTTCGGAGCCGACTCCAACCTGAGATATAGAGAAGTGCATTCTATTTTAATTTCTGGTGCTGACACCTAGAATTCGGGAGCCGACACCTGAGATTTCGGGAGCCGACACCTGAGTTTCTGGAGCTGACTCTAACCTGAGAATAGAGAGCGTGTTTTATGAACTTTTCTGGAGTCGACACTTACAGTTTCCAAAGCCGACTCCCAAAAGCGACGAGCCGACACTTACCTTTCTCGGAGCCGACTCCCTAACAACTTTTTCTTTACTATTTTGAACACCCGACTTAGAGCCGACACTTGAAAAGTTGGAGCCGACTCCAACCTGTCAGGAACGGATTTTTCATTTGTCAGAATGTACTTCAACAATAAGATTTCTTTTCACCTAACCTCTAACAGCTATTTTCGTTATGTGTAGAAGAATCCAAACATCTCCAACGGCTATATTTTCCACCTAAACTTGGATTAAGGAGATCTATAAAAAGGGGAAAAACCATCCATTTGAAAGTGTGGAATAGAGAGGAAAAATTGAAAAGGAAAAGGAAATATTTTGTGAAAAATCTAAAAATATTGAGAGAGAAATCAAAAGAAAAGACTCAGAGCTTACATCAACCAATCCAAGAGAGTCCAAAGAGAAGTTCAAGGTATTCAAGTTCAAAATCGAAGGATTTTCCAAGTGAAGAAAAAGAAAGCAAAAACCCTGATTTTTTCAACTTCTCAACTGCAATCTTTGTGAAGAATCTGAGCTGAGGCCTGATTCAACATTTTAAAGGAAGAGGAAAAGAAGAAAAGCTCAAATCAAATTCGCTTCAAACAGGCTTTTCTTACCCTTGTTTATTTAATTGAATATTTGCTCACTTAAGGAGCTGTCTTAAATTGTAAACTCTATTTTTCATAGTTGTTGGCTAGTTCAATCAAGAGATTAAATTAGTGGAAGTAGTATACCTCGGTACAAGCTAAGGATAGCTTGTGGTTGGGTTTAGTGCTGGTGAGCCCGGAAAACCAGCTGGGTTCGTTGTAATCCTGGGGGAAACAATAAGTTTTGAGTTGTGAGCTTGTAAAACAACTCGGCTGTAATCAAGTTGATTATAGTATGGACCCAAGTGATACTTGGGAGTGGACGTAGGTGTTGGATACACCGAACCACTATAAAATCCTTGTGTTTGCCGTGTTTTGACTCTCTCGCTCTATCTCTTTATTTGTGCTTAATATTTATCCTGCACTTAATCTCATTTATTCCAAAGCACATAGTTTTAAAAGATTAAATTTTTTAAGAACCCAATTCATTCCCCCTCTTTTGTTGCCATCTGGGCCAACATAATCAAGTTAAAGTGTCTAAAATTAATATCTTAGTGCACAAATATGAATTATTTAGCATGGAACAAACTGAAACTATCACATGCATGTACACTAGATTCACTAATATTGTAAATGGTCTAAAAAGTCTTGGTAAGACTTATACTAATTCTGAATTGGTTCATAAAATTCTTAGGTCTCTTCCAAGGTCATGAGAAGCAAAGGTGACTGCAATCCAAGAAGTCAAGGACCTCAATACCTTACCTTTGGAGGAGCTACTTGGATCGTTGATGACCCACCAGTTGACCATGAAACAACATCAAGAGGAAGAGGTCAAGAAGAAGAAAACAATTGCCCTCAAAGCTGTAGAAATTAAAAAGAGCAGCAGTGATGAAGAAGATGAAGTAATGATGAGACAGCTCTTCTTGCTAGAAAGTTTAAGAAATTCATGCAAAGAAGACCTTTCCACAAGAAGAAGTATGGAACAAAAATGGATAGAGAAAAGGGGAAAGAGAAGGACAAGGACAAAGAGAAAGACCCCCTCATATGCTATGAATGTAAGAAACCGGGGTACTTTAGATATGATTGTCCTCAATTGAAGAAAGCCTTCAAAAAGAAGAAGAAGGCTTATGTTGCAACATGGAGCGACAGCGAAGAATCCTCATCTGAGGAAGAATAAAAGGAAGTTGCAAACATTTGCTTTATGGCAAAAGAAGATGATGAGGTAAGTACTGAAACTCATGACTTTACTTTTGAAGAATTGTTTGATGCATTTAATGAATTAGTTGATGATTTCAAAGTTTTGAAAAAGAAAAGCAAATCTTTGAGAAATGAAAATTTAAATCTTATCAAAGAAAAAGATAAACTAATTTATGAAGTTGAAAAACTAAAATCTGAAAATAAAATTTTGATAAAAGAAAGAGAATCAATTTACATATAGTTCTGAAAAACTTAATTTGCTATTAAGTAATTAAAGAGCTGTATTTGATAAAGCTGGATTAGGTTATAGGCCTAACAAGAAACAAAAATATGTTAAAAATTTCTTTAGAAAGGAACAAGAGAAAAATGATGTTTCATGTTATTGTTGTAACAAGAAAGGACATAAATCATATGAATGCAATCTCAGAAAATTAACAAGAATTTAAATATAAAAGGAAAGAAAGAATGGGTTCCAAAAGGAACAATATTTACTGCTACTAACCATGAAGGACCCAAGAAAGCTTGGGTACCTAAACAGAAAGTTTGATCACTTTGCAGAGTGTCTTGCGGCCAAAGATCAAAATGAAAGTGGTATCTTGATAGCGGCTGCTCAAGGCACATGATGGGTGACAAGGATCAATTCATCACCCTTGAAGATAAAAGAGGAGTAGTAACCTTCGGAGATAATGACATAGGCCAGATTATGGGCTTTGGTAAAATTCAGATAACTCCCTCCACTTTTATTGAAATGTTTTATATGTATATGGTTTAAAACATAATTTGATTAGCATTAGCCAATTGTGTGATAAAGGTTTCAAAGTTTCATTTGAAGCTTCTATCTGCACTGTTTCTAATCCCATTAACAATAGCATTATATTTACTGGAAGTAGAAATGACAATGTATACTTAATTGATTTAGACAATTTGTCTACTAGTAATCATTGTCTAGTTGCTGATAATGCTAATGTAAATGAGGTTGGATGGCTATGGCATCACAGATTAGGTCTTGCAAGCACACACCTAATTTCAAAATTAATTAGAATGGATTTAGTTAAAGGACTTCCAAAGTTAGATTTTGAAAATAACAGAATTTGTGATGCATGTCAATTTGGAAAACAAACTAGAAACTCTTTCAAATCTAAAAATATTGTTTCCACTTCTAGGCCACTAGAGCTACTTCATATGGACCTTTTTGGACCTACTAGAACCACTAGTGTAGGAGGAAAGAAATATGGTCTTTTGATAGTAGATGATTATTCTAGATTCACTTGGGTAATTTTGGCTTACAAGGATGAGACTTTCTTAATATTTCTGAAATTCTTCAAGAATGTCACTAATGAGAAAAACAACACCATAGTGTCTCTTAGAAGTGATCATGGCACAGAATTTGAAAATCACTTATTTAAAAATTTCTGCATTGAACATAACATTAATCATAACTTTTCTGCACCTAGAACACCACAGCAAAATGGAGTTGTAGAAAGAAAGAATAGAACTTTAGAGGACATGGCCCGTACCATGCTATGTGAAAGCAACCTACCAAAATACTTTTGGGCGGAAGCTATAAACACTGCATGTTACATCCTTAATAGAGCACTAATTAGGCCAATCCTTAAGAAAACACCTTATGAATTATGGAATAATAGAAAACCAAATATTAGTTATTTTCATGCATTTGGTTGTAAATGTTTCATTCATAATAATGGTAAGATAATTTGAAAAATTTGATGCAAAATATGATGAATGCATATTCTTAGGATATTCAACAACTAGTAAACCTATAGAATATTTAACAAGAAATCATTAATTGTAGAAGAATCTATTCATGTAGTCTTTGATGAGTCTTTAGCATAAGTTCAGAAAAGGTTGATGATGATGAAGATACAAATTTACTAGAAAGAGATATTGAAAAATTAAATATAGATGTATCTTCATATCATGAACAAGAAGCTAAAGATGATGATTCACCTAGGGTTGATGTTATTGATACTAATCATAATGAGGTAGATCTTCCTAGAGATTGGAGATATGCCTATGGTCATCCAAAGGAATTGATTATAGGTGATCCATCTCAAGGAGTAAGAACTAGATCATCTATGAAAAATATCAATAATCATCTTGCATTTGTATCTCAAATTGAACCTAAAACTATTGAAGAAGCTGAAAAAGATAGTAATTGGATGCTGTCTATGCAAGAAGAATTAAACCAATTTACTAGGAATAATATTTGGTCCTTAGTTGATAGACCTAAAGGTCATTCAGTTATAGAATCTAAATGGGTATTTAGGAATAAATTAGATGAAAATGGCATAGTAATCAGAAATAAAGCTAGATTAGTTGCAAAGGGATATAATCAAGAAGAAGGAATTGATTTTGATGAAACCTTTGCACCTGTAGCTAGATTAGAAGCAATTAGACTATTACTTACATTTGCATATCATATGAATATCAATTTATTTCAAATGGATGTTAAAAGTGCATTTTTAAATGGTTTTATAAATGAGGAAGTTTATGTAGAACAACCATCTGGTTTTGAAGATCATGAATTTCCAAACCATATTTTTAAATTACATAAAGCACTATATGGTTTAAACAAGCACCTAGAGCTTGGTATGATAGATTAAGTAAATTTCTAATTGAAAATAATTTTATTAGAGGAAATGTAGATAAAACTTTATTTTTGAAAAGAAAAGATAAAGATTTATTAGTAGTACAAATCTATATGATGATATTATATTCGGTGCTACTAACGATCTTCTATGTCAAGAGTTTGCTAAGCTAATGCAGGAAGAATTCGAGATGAGCATGATGGGAGAACTCAATTTCTTCCTACGACTTCAAATCAAACAAAGTAGAGAGGGGATTTTCATCAACCAAACAAGGTACATAAAGAAAATTCTCAAGAAGTTTGGAATGGAATCAATCAAACCCCTTGGAATACCTATGAGTCCTTCATGCAAATTAGACAAAGATGAAGATGGTAAGAAAGTTGATCAAAAGCACTATAAGGTATGATCGAATCTCTACTTTATTTAACTACAAGCAGACCAGATATTATATTTGCTGTTTGTTTATGTGCTAGATTTCAATCAGAACCTAAAGAATCTCATTTAATCGCTATAAAAAGAATACTAAATATCTAAGTGGAACTAAAAATGTAGGATTATGGTACTCTAGAGACTCAACATTAAATTTGATTGCTATTCTGATTCTGACTATGCTGGATGTAAACTAGATAGAAAGAGTACAAGTGGTGCATGTCAATTTTTAGGAAGTAACTTAATCTCTTGGTTTAGCAAAAACCAAAATTGGTTGCATTATCTACTGCTGAAGCAGAATATATTGCAGCTGGAAGTTGTTGTACTCAAATCCTTTAGATTAAGCAACAACTTGAAGATTATGGCATAACACTTGATAAAACCCCTATTAAATGTGACAACGCTAGTGCAATAAACTTAACAAAAAATCCAATCCAACATTTAAGAACTAAGCACATTGAAATTAGATATCACTTCATTAGAGAACATGTAACTAATGGTGAAATTTGTCTTGATTATGTTTGTACTGAGGAACAATTAGCTGATATATTTACAAAACCTTTGAGTGAAGAGAGATTTTTTATCTTAGAGAAGAATTAGGGATTTGTGATCCTCTGGAATGATTTTGAAACCCTTAAGATTGATTATCTAGAGTTCAGTTAATTTCTTGAAAATCCTTTCATGATTCTAAGGACAATTCATCTAGATAATTCAACCATTTGATTCATAACATTCCAAAGATTTTATTAAAATTTTATTGCTTCTATTTTGACAAGTTTCGGATCTTTGAAACTCTCATTTATTTTCTGAAACTGTCAGTGGAGTCGACACCCTAGTTAGTGGAGTCGACACCTCATCTGTGTCGCTCACGGTCTGTGACCTTGGAGCCGACACCCGCTTAAGCGGAGCCGACTCCAGCTTGGGCGCTAACAGTGTTAGCGACTTGGAGTCGACACCCGACTTTATGGGAGTCGACACCTGGTGGCCCCCAAATTGATTATATTAGGCAGAGTCGACACTTTCTCATCCCCAATCATCTCCAAACCTTTTCCAAAACCTCTCCAAGCCTCCCAAAACCAAATATTCCTCAAATAAACCATTTTAAGATTCCTATGGCACCTAAGTGTAGGGGATCGATCTTTGAAGCTCCCATGACTACAAGGAAGCGGACGGTGCGGCGCCCTGCCATGAACCTACACCGAGCGATGATTCTTCTTCAACGCACTCTGACAATCTTAGCCTCTCCTCTCCACAAGTAGATATCCTAGCTGGCCGAATCATAACCATGGGAAGAAGATAGACTTTGAGTTCTTTGAAGCCGATGGGTTTTGTAATTAGTAGACAAATCAAGGAACTTAGTTGGGATAAGGTATGTTCCTTAGATGTACCTACTTATCCGGCTCTTGTAAAGGAATTTTACTTCAATTTATCAAGGGGAGATGGTGGATTAGTGAGTATGGTAAGAGGAAAGAGAATCCATCTCACTTCCGAGATTTTAGGAAATCTTTTAGAAATCCCTGTTGTAGGGATGATTGCTACTAGTCACAGTGATAGAGCAGGAGCATTATCGAGGATGTTGGGTAGAGATTTCATTGATTTTGAGGAAATTAGGGCAAATCAGTTGCCTCTTAAACTTAGACTGTTACATAACATATGTGGTAGGATCCTATTTCCAAGACTGGATTTTTGAGTATGTTTTAGAGTGAGACATATTGTTAATGGATAGTATCTTGACGGGTCAGCCAATCAATTTAGTAGGAATGATGATATGGTACATGGCTGAGGCCGGGGGTAAGAGAATATCTTCATTGCCTTATGGGATGGTCCTAACCATGGCATTTAGAAGTCAAGGAGTTGTTATCTCTGAGAATGAACCTTTGAAGAACCTTAGACACACTGATTATTACAGCTTGGCTACTATGCATAGAATAGGATTTGTGAAAGTGGATGGTAGATCGGAAAGAAAGGGTAATCTGGATGAGAGAGCGGCTGACTTTGGAGCCACTGCACCTTCTGAGGCAGGTCCTTCAGTGAGGCATCCTTCATCAAACCTAGCAGATCATCATCACCACCGACATCTACTTTCGTCCCTGCATCTGTACCAGTGTCTGTTCCTTCTGTTGGTTTTTCTAATATTCAGTTGGAGCAACTTAAATGATTATTTAGCACTCACAAGGAAGAGATGAAAACTAAATTGACAATAGTTGATGAATTTAAGAGAAATGTTTTATTCTTTGGATGAGAGAGTTAGCAAAATTGAGTCCACCCTTGGAGCCTCCGCAGAATCTTTGAAGAATGATCTCAAGAATATTTTTGAAGAACTTAAAGAGATTGGAGGTGATTCAGAAATATTCCAAATGCAATGCTGAGTTACAAGAGAAGATCGTTGTTGCATCTGGATTCTTTGATAGGAGACTAAATGAATTCATTGCTACTCAAAGAGAAGGGATGAGCAAGATTCTAGAAGAACTCAAAAGGAGATTTGGGATTTGATGTTTATTTGCTTTAGTTTGATGTTGATTTACTTTTACTAAAATTTTGATGTAATGAAGTTTTTTTTATGTAATATGATGTTATCTTGATTTTGTGAAGTATGTAATGAACTTTTTGATACTTAATGAATATCATTTGATCTTTGAAGCATCTCTTAATTTTGTCATTTAATTTGAAACTTCCTAACCTTTTTGTTGATTACAAAAAGGGAGAGAAGTATTTGATATTTGTTTATGCATTGGAACAAATAAGCTTAATCAATTGGTATTTAATTAATTGTTATGGGGAGAAGTAATTGACAATTCTATATGTGCATTGAAAGGAAAAGCTTAATTGACTTAATTTGATATGACAGTTTAATTGGTATCAAACATTAAACTCATATGAGAAGTAATTGATAGTTGTATATGCGTTTACTGTTAAAGGGAAGAAGATGTTAAATTGAGTATCATAGGGGGAGCTACTTCATTCAGGGGGAGCTTACCTATGAGAACTAAATATTTGAAAATTTTGATTTAAAATTCTTATTATTTAATCATGTATATACTCAATGTTTTTATAATCATCAAAAGGGAGAGATTGTTGACCCAATTATTGATTTTGATGATTAATAAAAGACATGAGTATATTCACTATGTTTCTGATAGATTTAATAAGTGTTTCAGGGATTAAAAATGTTTAATCAATCAAAAGGAATAAAGGAATAAGTTTTGAATTAAATTTTAAAGGAATTTTTCAAAGTTCAGAACTTAGAGTAACACCCAAATAGTCAGGAGCCGACCCAAAGGCGTATCAGAAGATTTTTGGATTTTTGGCACGGTCCGGAGTTGACACCCAGAGTTTCAGAGCCGACTCCAACCTGAGATACATAGAAGTGTATTCTGTTTCAGTTTTCGGAGCCGACACCTAGAATTCGGGAGCTGACACCTGAGAGTTTGGGAGCCGACACCTAAGTTTCTGGAGCCGACTCTAACCTGAGAACAGAGAACGTGTTTTTATGGACATTTCTGAGCCGACACTCTTGGATTCTGGAGCCGACTCCCGAAAGCGATGAGCTGACACTTAACTTTCTCGGAGCTGACTCCTCAACAACTTTTTGTTTGCTATTTTTGGACACCGATCTGGAGCCGACACCTGAAAAGTTGGAGCCGACTCCAACCTATCAGGAACGGATTTTCAATTGTCAGAACGGACTCCAACGGTAATATTTTTTCCACCTAATCTCTAATAGCTATTTTTCTTTATGCGTAGAAGTATCCAAGCATCTCATAACGGCTATATTTTCCACCTAAACTTGGATTAAGAGATATAAAAATGGGGAAACCATCCATTTAAAAAAAAAAGAGAGACTAGAGACTGAAAAATCCAAAAAATCTTGAGAGAGAAATCAAAGAGGAAAGACTCAGAGCTCAAATGCATCAATCCCAGAAAGTTCAAAGAGAAATCCACAAGCTTCTCAAGATCAAATCAAGGAGATTTCCAACGTTAGAAGAAAGAAAGCAAAAGCCCCAAATCCTCAACTTCTCAACTGCAACTTTCAGTGAAGAATTTGAGCTGAGGCCCTGGTTCAATCTTTCAAAGAGAAGAGGAAAAGAAGAAAAGAAGAAAAGCTTGCTTTTAAAACGCTTCTATCAGGCTTTCCTATCCTTGTTTATTTATTTGCATATTTGCTCATTTAAGGAGTTGTTTTGTATTCTAAACTCTATTTTCCATTTGTGTTTGCTAATTCAATCAGGGGATTGAAATAGTGGAGGTAGTATACCTTGGGATAAGCTAAGGATAGCTTGTGGTTGGGTTTTGTGCTGGTGAGCCCGGTAAAACCAGCTGGGTTCATTGTGATCTCGAGGGAAACAACAAGTTTTGAGTTGTGAGCTTGTAAAACAATTCGGCTGTAATCAAGTGGATTATATGTGGGCCTAAGTGCTACTTGGGAGTGGACGTAGGTGTTGGATACACCGAACCACTACAAAATCTTTGTGTTTGTCGTGCTTTATCTCTCTCTCTTTCTATCTCATTATTTGTGCTTAACATTTATCTTGCACTCAATCTCTTTTATTTCAAAGCACATAGTTTTAAAGAGCTAATTTTTTTTAAGAACCCAATTC
>UESW01005059.1:466337-483997 GCA_900491605.1 Calamus simplicifolius
CCGTTCGACAACGATCCGACGGTTGCGATCGATCCAAGCCATGATCCCGATCGGCGATGATTGATCCGATGGTTGCAATCCATCCAATCAGCGACGACATCCAACTATTGTGATCGATCCAAGCCATGATCCTGATCAGCGATGATCGATCCGACGGTTACGATCCATCCAATCGGCGATGATATCCGACGGTTGCGATCGATCTAAGCCATGATCCCGATCGGCGATGATCGATCCGACGGTTGCGATCCATCCGATCAGCGACGATCCAACGATTGTGATCAGTCCAAGTCATGATCCGATCAGCGATGATCGACGACCAGACACTGCCGTGGCCGGCAAGAAAGGGGGGGGGAACCCCTTTATATTTTGTTTTTTTTTTTTCATAGGAGGGGTTGTGGAAAAAAACCCCTTTTTTTTACCGGTGTCCTAGCCACCGTGGCCAGGCCACAACCATGGTTGCGACCACGGCCATAGTAAAAAATTAAATTTACTGTGATCACGGTCGCCAACAATTGATTTTGGACCGTTGCGATCAATCGATCGGCGACGATCTGACGGTTGCGATCGATCCAAGCCATGATCCCGGTCGGCGATGATCGATCTCGGACCATTGCGATCAATACGATCGGCGACGATCCGGCGGTTGCGATCGATCCAAGCCATGATCTAGGTCGACGATGATAGATCTCGACCGTTGCAATCAATCCGATCGGCAATGATCCGACAGTTGCGATCGATCCAAGCCATGATCTCGGTCGGTGACGATCGATCTCGGACTATTGCGATCAATCCGATCGGCGACGATCCGACAGTTGCGATCGATCCAAGCCATGATCCCGGTTGCTGACGATCGATCTCGGACCATTGCGATCTATCCGATCGGTGATGATCCGACGGTTGCGATCGAACCAAGCCATAATCCTGGTCGGCGATGATCGATCTCGGACCATTGCGATCAATCCGATCGCGACGATCCGACGGTTACGATCGATCCAAGCCATGATCTCGGTCGGCAACGATAGATCTTGGACCGTGCAATCAATCCGATCGGCAATGATCCGACGGTTGCGATCGATCCAAGCCATGATTCCGGTCGGTAACGATCGATCTCGGACCATTGCGATCAATCCAATCGGCGACGATCCGATGGTTGCGATCGATCCAAGCCATGATCCCGGTTGCCAATGATCGATCTCGGACCACTGCGATCCATCCGATCGACGACAATCTAACGGTTGCGATCGATCCAAGCCATGATCCCGGTCGCCAACGATCGATCTCGGACCATTGCGATCAATCCGATCGGCGATGATCCGACGGTTGCGATCGATCCAAGCCATGATCCCAGTCACCAACGATCGATCTTGGACCGTTGCGATCAATCCGATCGGCAACGATCCAACGGTTGCGATTGATCAAAGCCATGATCCCGGTTGCCGACGATCGATCTTGGACCATTGCGATCAATCCGATCGGCGACGATCCGATGGTTGCGATCGATCCAAGCCATGATCTTGGTCGCCGACGATCGATTCTCGGACCATTGCGATCAATCCGATCGGCGACGATCTGACGATTGCGATCGATCCAAGCCATGATCCCGGTCGGCAACGATCGATCTCGGACCATTGCGATCAATCTGATCGGCGATGATCCAACAGTTGCGATCGATCCAAGCCATGATCCCGGTCGCCGACGATCGATCTCAGACCGTTGCGATCAATCTGATCGCCGACGATCCGACGGTTGCAATCGATCCAAGCCATGATCTTGGTCACCGACAATCGATCTCGGACCATTGTGATCAATCCAATCGGCGACGATCCGACGGTTGCGATCAATCCAAGCCATGATCTCGGTCACCGACGATCAATCTCGGGCCGTTGCGATCAATCCGATCAGCGATGATCCGACGGTTGCGATCGATCCAAGCCATGATCCCGGTCGCCGACGATCAATCTCGGACCGTTGCGATCAATCTGATCGGCGACAATCCAATGATTGCGATCGATCCAAGCCATATTCCCGGTCGCCGACGATCGATCTCGAACCGTTGCGATCAAACCGATCGGCGACGATCCGACGGTTGTGATCGATCCAATCCATGATCCCGATCATCGATGATCGATCTCGGATCGTTGCAATCAATCCGATCGGTGACGGTCCGATGGTTGTGATCGATCCAAGCCATGATCTCGGTCGCCGACAATCGATCTCGGACCGTTGCGATTAATCTGATTAGCGACGATTCGACGGTTGCAATCGATCCAAGCCATGATCTCAGTCATCGATGATCGATCTCAAAACGTTGCGATCAATTCGATCGGCGACGATCCGATGGTTGCAATCGATCCAAGCCATGATCCCGGTCGCCAACGATTGATCTCGGACTGTTGTGATCAATCCGATCGGCGACGATCAGATGGTTGCGATTGATCCAAGCCATGATCCTGGTCGCCGACGATGGATCTTGGACCATTGCAATCAATCCGATCGGTGACGATCCGACTGTTGCGATCGATCCAAGCCATGATCCAGGTCGCCGACGATCGATCTCGGACCATTGCGATCAATCCGATCTGCGAAGATCCGACGGTTGCGATCGATCCAAGCCATGATCCCGGTCGCTGACGATCGATCTCGGACCGTCGCGATCAATCCGATTAGCGACGATCCAACGGTTGTGTTTATTTCATAATTATATTTTATAAAATTAATTTTTATAAAATTTAGTATTTTTTTAAAAAAATTGCGATGCATTTCTTGCGTCGCTAAATTAAAAATTAAAATTTTTTATTTTCTAGTTTATTGCATCGCTAATGCATCGCTATTTAACATAATTATTTTTAAAAAAAAATGACGACGCACTACGTTGGGCCGCAATATTTTTATTTCATAATTATATTTTATAAAAATTCATTTTTCTTAAAATAATTGCGACGCACCTTGTTGCGTCGCAATGTTTTATTTTTTAAAAAAAATTGCGACACAATACTTGCGTTGCGAAATTAAAAATTATTTTTTTAATTTTTTAGTTTATTGCATCACTAATGCATCGCTATTTAACATAATTATTTTTTTAAAAAAACATTACGACGCAATGAGATGCATCGCAATATTTTTATTTCATAATTTTATTTTATAAATATTAATTTTTCTTAAAATAGCGATGCACTATTTGTGTCGCTAATTAAAATTTAATATTTTTTAATTTTTTGAGCTATGCATCGCTTAATGCGTCGTTATCGTCACAATTTGGTCGCAATTTAACGACGCAAAGATGCGTCGCTAAATTTGCGTCGCTATCTCAGCATTTTCTTGTAGTGCTCGATCGAGCTTGATCACCATTTGATCTGGCTCAATTTGACTCGAACAAGCTTGATTTGAACTCAATCTAGCTTGATCGCCACTTAATTTGGTTTGAACTCATTCTGGTTTGACTCCATCTAGCTTTATTTGAACTTAATATGTCCTGATCGCCCCTTGATCTAGTTTGGTCACCGCTTGATCTAGCTCGATTTAATTTGATCATGCTTGATTTAGCTTGATTGGGCTTGATTTCCATTTGATCTAGCTAGTTTGGCTTAATTTGGCTTGATTTCGGCTCAACTCAGGCTTGATTTTGGCTCAATTCGGATCAATTTGGCTTGATTTGCTCGATCACTGTTTGATCCTAGCTTAATTGGCTTGATCACCATACTTGATCTAGCTCGATTGTCTCAATCATCACATAATTTAGTTTGGTTGCCACTTGATCTACTCATTCCAAATTCGATCAAAGTTTGGATTTGAAGTAAAGCTGGATCTCCTGATTGCTGCAGGCTATTTTCAGTGCTCCCACAAGCTTTTGATATTTGATCTGATGCATGCCCACTAATGGAAGATGTTTTGGAAGCTGCTGCTCCATTGCCAGTTGGTAGGGTCAACGCTTCCTTCTGACCTTCACATTGGTTTCTGAGGACTTGCAGCTTAGAGATGGAGGAAATCGGGGACTAGGAGAAGGCTATGGAATGTTTTTGGGAATGAGTCAGGGTTTCGGGATCTTCTTAGGAAACGGATTTCCGATAATATTTACGAATAAATATTCTTTATATATCGATAAAAATATTTTTACATTACAAAAATATTTATAAATAAAATATATAACTTTGTCAATGTAACATGATATTGAGTGAAGGACGAAGCCCGACCCAATACACATCTAGTGGAAGAATACTGTGATTTATACCATACTATCTGCATAACGTGTGAGCTTGGTCCATCTCAATGGAAAAAAAAAAAAATTTTCTTATTAAATTTTGTCACTATATTGGATACAAAGATATAAAGCAAATATAGTTTCAACATGGAATAAAAATAAACTTATAGTTAAAGAACCTCACATACACCGAGACTAACCAACTAACCAACTATGTGCATACAAGTACACTTATTAGGAAGACAAGCAAGAATACAAATATATTTAAATAATTATCAAAAATTGCGATTGATCAATCCTCCAAGGTCATTGATATATATAAGAAGGCGAATTTGCACTATTGTATACATATTTCCAAAAGTTTTCATTGGATTCTCTAGGAGGTTGCTGTTGATCCATCAGGATGCCAACATTGTGTGATTCTGGAAGTGATTGCACTTGTTGTTGGGTTTGAAAGCTTGGACCTACACCATCATTGTGCTGACTAAATTCATGTTGGTTTCTTGGAGCAGTAGAGCCTCTCACCTTAGTTGGAAAAATAATACAAATGGCAAAACGAGGCTGCACCATAGGAGAAAAGAAAAAATCATTATCATTTATATGAGTGATCGAAGGCTATCGCTAGTATTCTCAATAAAATAAAATAGATAATAATAATCTATTGTTTTATCCATTATAATTCTTACCTCTTTTTTTCTTTTTCGGTCTTACAAAGTGCGTACTTGATCATGGTCCATGACCCCGAGTTTGGATCTGGACTTAAGTATATCAACCTTGTCCTACGCAAATAATCACGTCCAACATTTATCCGCTTCGTTTCTTTGGAGTCCCAACGTGCCCCTGCGGATGTTTTTCGTATTGTTCTGCCGTTATGATAAAAGAGAGGTGTCAAGTAATAAACTTCACGCTTGCTTCCTGTGAAGTCTCTTTTCCAAGCTTCAGTTGACCTGTGTGCATGCAATTATGATCTTATTTATGTTAAATGGATTGCCATTCAAACAAAAGTTTAGGGTGACAACACAACTGACAGACAATGCTAATTTTCAATTTTATGTTGGTCTCTATAAAATTAAAAATAAATAAATAAAATAACACACATTTCAAATTCATTTCTAAATATTTATCCCTTGTCTCTGTAAAAGGATGGGACTGAAATTGTCATTAAAAAAAACTATTAAAAACATCATTAATTTTTTTTTGGCCTGTTTCTTTGTATCTATCATACCCCGGACCCAAAGGTGGTGGCCCATAGGGTGATAATCCGCTGCATGCCTAGCATGGCATCCTATAGCAGTCCAATCTATACAAAGAGGGATAATAACTCTATGTCATTTAAAAGTCAATAACATTTTCGATCCAAGAAATGTAATATCTGAACAACTAACTATGATTACAAAATAATATTCGGACTATATGTGACAACAATGATCTATTCACAAATGTAATTTTAAATTACTCAATTGTCACCCTCCTTATTTCTATGGCTCTAAAAATACATGTGAGATTTAAATGAGCTCACACTCAGTAAGTAAGTCTAATATATATATTATAATCATTTCAAGATTTTAATAAATCAGATTTTCATATGTAAAAACACATGTTAAGCTTCCAAATTTTAAATATATTTTACCATATTATCAAAACATTCATATCATATATATGCTCAAAATAATTTTGGAAGCAAATACCATATAACATTTCAAAATACAATTTTAAATCAAATCCACTATACCACTATAATCACCATGTAAAATTCTATTTTATACAAATGTCCCTCGGTCATACACTATGTCCACGTAAACAAAACACCCCAAAGGTATAACTTTCATAAACATCCCCTAGGAGGCAGGGTTCTGTAATCAGTGTCATGTTACATGTAATATCCTGTCACGCACACTCTAAGAGTGTGTGTTAAAGTCAAGTAGCATATCATGCCATATCTTGTCACAACACATCCTATGGATGTGTATCCTCCATATATTCCCTTATGGAGGTGGGTCCCGATGTACTGGAGTCATATGTCATATCATATTGTATCCTATCACAGCACATCCCATGAATGTGTATCCTCCATATATTTCTCCTGTAGAGGGTGGGTCCCAAAGTCATGTAACATATCATATCATATCATGTCAGTCATAGTGGACTATGGTGGGACATATTATCATAGGCACAAAGTATTATTTTTATATCACATTTGCAAAATAGCATGTATTGTTGCCAAATCATATCAACATACTTTCACATATACAGTGGTTTGAATATATCAAAATACATATGTATCATTGTATAAAACTTTTAGCAATTTCAAATACCATATCAAATAATCATTTGCTTGTAAGGGTGCCAAATAATTCTTGCAAAAGTTAGCACTTTCAAATAACCATGTAAAATAGTCATTTGTAGTATATAATACCAAATCCATTTTCTCACTTTTCAAATAATACACCAATTTAGCAACTTCAAGTAATCATGTAAAAATTGACATTTACATATATGGTGTATCAAATCCATTTTTCTATTTAACAAATAATGCATTGTGTAAAATAATACAACATTTAAATCCATAATTTAAATATTTTAATAATTCATAGAAATCATGATAAATGGGTTGTTTACCTTATAGCGCTAATGCAAAGGTGTAAATCAGCTATTGAGACTCCTAGATACCTATAACATAATTTTTTATATTTTAAATCTTTAAAATCAGGATGCTAAAATTACATCTAAACTCTACTTAGACTAATTCTGGGCCCAATTTTACACTTAAATATCTCTAAATATATTAGCTCAAATAAGGAAATAAAAATTTTTCGACAAACTAGGATTAAAACTGGTCCAAAACCAATTTTTCTTTTGCTGAGCCCGACCCGATTTGGGGCCCAAAAACTATCGGACCAAACGGCCTCGTAGGGCTGGGCTGAACCTGGCCCAGCCCGCTTCCCTTGTCTTTCTTCCCGCCCCTGGTTCACCCGAACCAGGGGGGTTTGGGTTGCCGGCGGTCTGGGGCCACCACCGGCCCTTCTTTGGCCAGCCAACCGACCTCCGACGACGGGCCCAGTGCCGGCCGCCACCGGCGGCCTCTTCCTTCTCTTCTCCTCCCTCCTGGCGGCCTCCTCCTCTTCTCCTCCCTCTTTTTTTTTTTCTTTTTCCTTTTCTTTCTCATTCTCCCGCTCCTTCTCCTCCCTGGGCGGCGGCACGGCCGGCCTCCTCCGGCCGGCTGAACCCCACCGCCGCCCCAGCGCCGATGGGGTCGCCGCCTACGGCCTGGGCCCGGCGAGCCAACGGGTACGCTGCCGGGCATGCAATTATTTTTTATATTTAAACTTTACGCTTGTTTCCTGTGAAGTCGCTCTTCCAAGCTTCAGTGTTGCATGCAATTATGATTATATTTTCCAAGAGACACAAATAAAAAAAATATCAAGCTCAACATACCATCGACATATATATCCAGAGGCTTGATATGACTAGGAAGCTTTTGTTCCGCAGAAGTGTGCCCTTCTTCGATGACTCGGAGAAGTCCGACGATCTCCATCTCCTCGTCTGACATCTTGCTTCCAGAAATGTAAAGAGAACTAAAGCCGTCGAAGTCCGATGATCTCCATCTCTCCTTGCTTCCAGAAATATAAAGAGAACTAAACAAAAGACAAAAGGTGCATCCATATGTATACCATGAAGAGGAAGGGGTTAATGATGGAGGCATGTATACCATTTTTATTGACTTTATTAGCATCCATGTATACCATTTTTATTGACTTTATTAGACGATCTCCATCTCCTCGTCTGACATCTTGCTTCCAGAAATGCAAGGTGAACTAAATCCATATGTATACCATGAAGGGGAAGGGGTTAATGATTTATTGACTTTATGAGCATCCATTTACATGACCATTAATGATGAAGATAATTAATGATGGAGATACGATTTTATTGAAGAAATCCCGGTCTCGACGTTCCCTCCATGAGGTATCGTGGTGCTCTGCCTCACTTTCTTTTCTTTCAACCTTATGTTTTTTCTTTTCTTTCCATCCTTATATTATTAGCTATTTCTTATTATTATTATTATTATTATTATTATTATTATTATTATTATATTTATAATTTGTAACGTCACAAGCTTATCTAATAATTGGTAGCATGTGATGAGTTATAAGCTATTCAATTTCCTTTTTTGATTCGATATGAAACTATTTTTGGATGATATTTGAATACAATATATTTAGTTGTACTTCTGTTATAAGCTTATATATTTGAGATCTATCTCTCTTTCACCAAAAAAAAAAAAGAAATCCAATGGACAACTTGTTGTTTTAATTGTCTGCAAGAATTATAATAATATCTGATTCACAGAAAATATATTTTACTAAAATTAATTATAGGCATCTTCATAAAATTCATGTTTCAAAGTTACTTTGCCAATTTTTCTAAAACAAGTTCCATGGTGAGCAACCTCACAAGCATATCAACTTCATTCAAGTCTTCAAGATTTCATTCAAAACATATCTTAACTACGTTTATTCTTCTTAAACAAGATATGCTCTATTCTAAGATGCTATTCCCCGCTTAAAAAAAAAAAAAGAAGTTGGAGCGTGTGAACCTCAAAAGTCAAACACGTGCCAAACATCGCACTCATCGTTTCATAAACAATGGCACAAGTGAGGCTCTGCATGCGCATGCAGAGCTTTCGCATGCAGAGCTTACGTACACAACATGCACGACTGCTCTCTCAAGCGGCCCAATGAATGGACGGGGCTGATGGATCATGGCCCCACAACGGAACATATTCTCACGCCCCTGGGCCCTTTCTTGGTGGGTCAGCGTGTTCTCCACGCTGACACGAGTCCACCCCACCATCCCATATCATGCATGCATCCCCATGCAACCACACATATGCATGATTATTAAAGATGAAAAAGGAGAATTAATTTAAATTAGAGTTTATTCAATAAATTTATAAAATTAATTGCTCTAAATAAAACAAGATTTATATATTAAAGTTTATGAATCAAGATAAATTAGGTTTGGCTTTGATTGGATCAAAAAATCCAAGTTCTGACCCGATCTAGAATTTAGATTAGATCTAATTTTCAAACCCGACTTAACTTACGGGTCTCTAAAAAATGGATCGAGTTGAATTTAATCAAATGAAAACTGAATCAAGTCATGAGTTGATTCGACCCATTTGTAGCCTTACTCACATGTTAAACTTATTTCATAAATTGGATTTCATTTAACGAGCAATTTAGGATTTTACTTTTGTTCTTATAGAATTTAATCTCTTTTGATCTAACCTAAAAAAATAAATCCATCTTCCGATTATTAATGAAAAAAAAATTTTAGGTCTCAGAAAAATATATGCTTGAACTAGTAAAACTCAACTATATAGCACCGGACCTATGTAGGACTCATTTGACTAAGCTTTCAAAGGATCTAAAAATGCTTTAAAGGCCTAAAAGCACTATTTCCCAATATCGAAAGCTATTTTTATTAAATTTAAAGTCACAAATTCAAACCAAGAGAATAACAATATTTATAATTTGAATATCGACTAAGTCCTGAATAAAGCAAAGTGGAGGAAGCATATTCATGTAGCCAACTCTATGTAGTTAAAAAAAAAGCTTAAATGAGTTGAGTATAATATATTATATTCAAAATTATTATAATATATTATATAAAATAAAATTATTATAATTTTATAAAATTATTATTATATATTACAAATAGTAATGAAAGATATATAATAATATATAAAATACTAATATAGTATATAAATAGAATATTATTAGACTATATAAATGCTATAATTTTTAATATTACAATATTAATAAATTGAAATATTATGTTATTATGTTATTTGATAATAATGATCATAATTTTAATAGTATATATACATAATTATTATAATAGTCAAAAGATATATTAAATGATTTTATACCATAATCACCATTATATTAGAATATTATTATATTTCTTATATCATATATATAGTAACGAATCAAGAGAACAATAATATTTAATATTATAAAATATTACAAAAAATATAATTGGAATTGTATGAAATTATTATTGTAGTTATAATATATATGTAGTAAAATAAGAAATACAATAATATCACTATATAATATATAATATATCATGATATTATGATATTATGTTTATATATAGAGATTATAATTTTAATATATATTTAAAATAATATTAAATAATAGAAAAAATATATTATAATAATTTTTATATTATAATTATGATATATTATTATATTTTTTATCTATGTTATTATACGATACATGATATTTTAATATTATTATAACATGATACTATCATATTATAATATTATAAAAATAATTTGTTTTATTTTTAATAGGTTAAATGTTCAAGTATTATGAAATGTCTTATATTATTTATTATAAAAATACTTTTTTAGTTTATTTCTAAACAGACGTTAAACTCTTACAACATTTTAAAATTATCAAATAACAAATAGTTTTTTTTCCAAAAGCTTACTTTCAAGCTTATTGCCAAGCCTTACCAAATAGGACCTAGTTATGGTAGCTCTAGATCAAATTCTACATTTGAAACCATTTTAAATTGGATTCTTGTAATGGTACATGTAAGTTTAACTTGACTAACCAACCATTCTAGCATACATATGAGAGCAGTAATGAGTCAGAGCGATCCATCTGATTCATGAGATGGACAGCTATAATTTAATTAATAGTATAAATATACTTTTGGTTATCACACTTTCACTCAAAATTTATTTTGATCCTTAAACTTTAATCACTACAGTTTAGTCTCTTATATTTAAGAATGTCCCACTCTCGGCATTTTTACATGGGATAGTCAAATATAATAAACTAATCACCATATTTTATAATAGAATCATATGCGATAATCTACATTCTTGAGAATCTGATTAGGAAGTATAAAAATTCATGAATACAAAAATTCTTGATAATCATATTATCACTATCCAAATGCCACGCAAAGATGATAGATTAAAATTTAAACCCCTTGAGATTAGTGATAATCTATAACATAAAATAATATCATTATTAACATCAAAACTTTGCTTTCTTCTATCTTCCTGCATAACTCAATCATATAGTTCCAACCGTACAAAATTGTTTTCTAAAAGATGAAAACATGCTTGCATGCTAAATCAAAATTTAAAAATTCATAAATGTGTTTTGCTAAAGCTTTTGATCTTCATATTAGTTAAAAAAGCTCTACCAAGAGTTTAAAAAGATAACTATGTAATATAGATAAACATAAGCCCTCTATTGTTTATATCTAACCTATACCAATTTCATATATAATTTTATACAAGTTATATCAAGGTGTATTGGGCTACATATATATGTTTGATTTGGTTGATATAGAGGGATCAACAATATGAACTAATAACCTAAATGAAATTAATTACCATATAATAGTTTGAGAAAGCATATGTATTTATTTATGTATAATGGTTGTAAATTTTTTTCTAGCTCTCTATGATCTTTGGGATGCTCAAATCACATCAACCATGTTCTTAGATTTTTTTTAATTCTCTCCAACTAATTTTATTTATTAAATTAATGCAATTTAGTAATAGACTACGTAAGTTGATGGTTTTGTGCTATTTAAATATAACTAACATTGATTGTTTTAAATTTTATGAATATATAATGAAGTAATTTTGTAGTATTATTCTTTTCCTTTCCAATAATATTCCAACTTAGTGTAGTAAAGACTCTTCTACTACTATTTACATTTATTTTTTAATTAGTTTTGAATAAATTATTTGAAAACATATCAATTCATGGTCTCATTTTGTACAAGATCTGTCATTTTTGCTTATTTAGCATGTATCATTGAGTTTTTCAATTTTGAACTGTTATTATGATAATTTAGATTAGCTTAAGCACGTTAAATAGGGAATAACCAATGTTTTCTAAATATATTTAAAATAACTTTGAAATTCGAAATTGATGATAGGAAACTAGAATTGCATGATAAAACTAGATTTATATTTAGTACAAATCATAACTTTTAAGCTCGTGTTAGAGAAAAAAAAAAGTTCTCATATTGTATCTCTTTATATAATTATATTTAAAAGAAAATAAGCTGAAGTAAAATATACTTATTGCTTCTATTTCTTTTGTGGCAACACTAACAATCTATATATGAAATAGAAAATTATTTATTCTTAGTATTAGTAGATACAATAATAGTTCTAAAAAATATGCTATTAAGGTAGATTTTTAAAAAATATTGTTACTGAATTTAAAAAAAAAACTAGTTATTGTAATGCACATATTTGGTTGAAAAACTAATTATTATAGTAAACATAATTCATTAGAAAATATTCCCCGATAGACTATCAAAACTTAGTTGAAAAACTACAAAGTCCAATCTGGTAAACAAAAAGAGCAGAATATTTGTTATAATAAAATTCTATTTATTCATATTCAAAAATAATATTTTATATTATTTAAAATATATATCAAAATATTAATATATTAATATATGTTAGGCACTATTGTTTTAATAATAAAATTTAAAAGTATCATATATATATATATATATATATATATATATATATATATATATATATATATATATATATATACATATGTGTATGTATGTATGCATGATAATTATATAATGTTATCTAGCATAATATAAGATTAAATTAAGGAGTTATTGATTCCAAAAATAGCAATATGAGTGCATATTATTTTATATTTGTTTAATCTAGTTTGGTTGCTGCTTGAAATGATTACTTTTTCTTTTGTGGAAGGTATCGGCTTTTTTTAAGCCCCGTATCGTTCCCATGAACTCATTACCTCTCAAGCTTTAATGTAATACTTTAACCAACTTAACCATGTTAACTTGATGTCAAGCTTATCTTTTTTTTTTTTTTTTACCTTTTTTGCTTTTGATCATATGGCCTACCCTAGATTAGGTACCTGCAACCTGAAACTAAATATGGCTAGGACCTATTCCATTACAAGAAAATGTCAAAATAGTGATGAAAATTAGTGATGAAAATTTTTGTCACTAAATTGTGATGGTTTAGTAATAAAATAGTGATGAAAATTAAAATTAATGACGGATTAGTCTATCCGTCACTAAATCGTCACTAAATTAGTGACGGACTGTCACATCCATCACTAATTAGTAACGGATGAGGCAATCCGTCACTAATTTAATGACAAATTGCCATTCCGTCACTAATCCATCACAAATTAGTGATGGAAAAGCAATCCATCACTAAATTAGTGACGGATTAGTGACGGATTTTACTTCCGTCACTAATATCACAAATTAGCGACGGATGGGGTAATCCATCACTAAATTAGTGATGGATTAGTGACGGAAGGAAAGTGACGGATTTTCCTTCCGTCACTAATCCATCACTAATTAGTGACGGATGGCCAATCCGTCACTAAATTAGTGACGAATTGCCTCATCCGTCACTAATTAGTGACGAAAGAGTAATTCATCACTAAATTAGTGACGAATTAGTGATGGACTGTCACATCCATCACTAATTAGTGACGAAAAATCCGTCACTAATCCATCACTAATTTAGTGATGGATTGCCCCATTCGTCACTAAATAGTGATGAATTGCCTCATCCGTCACTAATCCATCACAAATTAGTGATGGAAGAGTAATTCATCACTAAATTAGTGACGAATTAGTGATGGACTGTCACATCCATCACTAATTAGTGACGGATGAGGCAATCGTCACTAATTTAGTGATAAATTACCATTCTATCACTAATCCATCATAAATTAGTGATGAAAGAGCAATTCATCACTAAATTAGTGACGGATTAGTGACGGATTTTACTTCGTCACTAATCCATCACAAATTAGTGATGGATGGGGCAATCCATCACTAAATTAGTGATCGATTAGTGACGGATTTTTCTTCGTCACTAATCTATCACTAATTAATGACGAATGGACAATCCATCACTAAATTAGTAACGAATTGCCTCATGTCACTAATCCGTCATAAATTAGTGACGGAAGAGTAATCCATCACTAAATTAATGACGAATTAGTGACGGATTGCCTATCTAAATTTATGCTCTAATTTTTTTTAAAAAAAATTGTGACGAAAAAAGTTGCGCATGTGCTAGTTACGTGCACCGCCACCATGCACGTCCCAGCCACGTGTCTGCCTTCCGGCGCGTGTCATGCGCATCTGCTACTCGACCTACGTGCGCACCAGCCATGGCCCACGCATTTATACCAATCAGCCTGTCTCTTCGACTGCACAATCTCGCCTGTGTCGGGCGCTCCTTGCGCCGTGTCTGTGCGTGCCCAGCGCCCTACGCCGATCATTGGCATGTGCCTGCGCGCATTCCTAATTTAATAATGGATTGCCCTTTCGTTATTAAATTTATACTTTAATTTTTTTAAAAAAATTATGATAAAAAAATTAATTAATCATTAATCTAGTGACAAACTGTCTCATCCTTCATTAATTTTTATTTTTTTATAATTAAAATATAAAAAAATTATGAAAAAATTAGTTAACGAGTTATAATTCCGTTACGAAAATCCTATCCCTCACTAACATCCCGTCACTAACATGCCCCTCTTATGATTATCAGCAACTTTTTTTATTTCTTCCAATCGGTGCCTGCACTTCTCTCGATCTGACGGAGCCCGAGAAGTAGGCGGAGAGAAGGGGCTGGGAGGAGAGAGAGCAAGAAGGCATCGATATCGCCATCGATCTCGAGTCGGACCAGAGAGGGCAAGAGGGCATCGATCTCGCCTTCTACGCTTCGGCCTCGTCCGCCTCTCCTCGCCTTTCTTCTTCTCTCGCAAGGATCCGCATCGACCATTCTGCTGGTCGACGACTGATTGAGGTGAGTTCTTCTACCACCGTATCTCTCTCTCCCTGCAAACTTGCTCTATTCTAGTGCTAATGGATAAGAGATTTCTTTTGTATTTTTAGTCTTCTCGATTTGTATTTTCAGCTAGGGTATCTCGGCTCGTGAACCATTGTTGGAGGGTATAGTTTGAACCTCCTTCACCGTGGAACGTCGCCGGAGCTTGAGCTAACGTCGCCGGTGAGGTAGGGAGGCCAAAATATTATCGCGCTCTTTTCCTCTATTTAATTCTCAAAGCTCTGTTTCTTGACAATCTCTTCAATTCCGGCTGAAAGGGCAAGAGATTTTCTAATTAAAGAGTAGGGGAGGATCACCGGAGCTAGGCGAACCTTCGGGGAAGTTCAGATCATCTTCGGCGACCCCGGCAAGGAGGAGATAAATTTTTCCTCCTTTGTTTTTCTTTTTCAACTGAGGAATCAATGGGATTTTTGGGAGGTTTGAGGGCTGCCGTTGTCAGAGAAGATCGCCGGAGGAAGGAGAGTGTTGTCCGGCCATGGGAGGCCACCGTCCATGGTGGTTGTAGCTGATTATATATCACATAGATCTATGCTGTATATATCAGACAGATCCCATAGGCAATAAACCATGAAAGTTGTTGGAGTTCATATCGATATACATATATTGCTGACCTCTTGAAGAAGGCGGTAGTCTTCCTTTCATGCTATTATATGACACATTCAATTCAATCATATATTTGAGATCCCAGAACCAAGTAGGGAAGTCATCTGAAATGTTTTTTTTTGAAAGCTGTAGCCATTCCAGATTTGACTGGGTTCGAAGCCAGGTGGGAAATTTTGGTCCCAAATGACAGGAGTGCATACCAATTGATCGGGCATTAAAAGCAGGAATCCAATCTGGACTTAGGTTCACTTCAAATGAGTTGTCAGATAAATCCAAGTTCCATAGTCTCGTAAGGTTGGCAAAGTGAGCTTCAGTCAAATTGCTTATAAAGGAGTTTGAGGAGAGATCCAAATACTCTAGTGCTGATAACTGACCCAGACTTTTTGGGATGATCCCACTCAAGTTATTTTTACTCACATCCAAAAGTTTTCAGCCATCCACTCTATGCTCAATGCAACTGGACCAACTTTCTATAATATCAGAAATCTCTCCGCTAATGCTATTGTTATCTATAGAAATCTCTTCACTGAGAGACCTTCTTCCAAGTAGATATGCAATAGTAGATAAAGCTTAAACCATTCTCTTAATCTTGGGGCTGTGAGTTGAATGCACTAATGTCTATGTCTTGCTGCTGTCAGGTGTTAGAAAGTTTGCTACCTATTTAAAAGACTGCAAGCTCACTTGATATTGAGAATGATATAAATGGAAGATATATTAACATGCAGTCTTTGGGCATATTTTAAGGACAAGTTGGTCTAAGCTTTCTGCTTTCATGCTTCAGACTTGCTTTTGTAAAATTTTAGAAAAATGGATCTTATTATTATTAGAAAATGTTACTAGTTAAAAAGGAGGTTTATAAGAGAGAAGCTTTCCAGTTAGCATTGACTTCGTTTCTACCGTTGGTTAAAGACTGGATTTAACTTACATTTATGCATGTGTTTAGCAAGTTTAGAAGCATGGTGCTTGAGAGAGGATGCTAGAGCCAACTTATTGGTCACTAAGATGGTGTGTAACCTGTGTTCCGTTCTCAAACATGGATAGGACTTACTGTTTAACCATGATTGATAAAATTGTTTTGCAAAACTTTGATGCGACTTCTGATCGTTTATTTGAACAAGGTTCTTGTTTGATTAACATGCTCATATTTGATTACAGACTTGGCATGTGCTATCTGCTTCACTACTCTAAATTAAGTAAAGGAAACTTCTTGTTTCATCTCAAGCATTTAACATGGAACAAGTACATAGCATGTCCTTACTTTGAAAATTGATGCGTCATCTGGAAATGCTGCCACACCATGTCGCATTTGATAAGAAAAGAATAATTTGAAATGCTTATTAGGATCTTGGCAAATAGAATAAGATCCCAAGCAAAGAATAAATTCTACTATTGATCTGCCTGCAGCTTGGTTGTGGCAGTAAAGCTTGGCAGTAATATGGAGATAATTAGTGCCTGTGGAAATTATTTTTTATATTTAACTAGTGGAGAGATAATTAGTGCTGTGGAAATTATTTTTTATATTTAACTAGTGGACAATTCTGAAGAAAAATTACTAGCGAAGATAGATTACAAATGAGCATCAGGAAATCATGTACTATTAGGTCTAATAAAATTTTGACTAACATCAGTACAATATATTACTGAACATAACCTCTTAAGAATTTAGAAATCCAGCTCTCTAGTAAGAGTTTGAAAGCTATGGAATGTCAGCATCATACCAAAATAAGTCGTGCACAGTGTGAAGATGAAGAGCACCAACCAGTACTTCAGGAAAACTGAAACACTCTGTGCAGCAATGCTGCCATTCCATTTCCAATTCCCACTACTGCGAGTGTTGCAACGATGAAGTATGGAATTTCTCCAACAACCCATGACACTGGATAGAATATTGGTAGGTACATCTTTGATCTTCTCTCTTGGAAATAGACCAGCCTATCC
>UESW01005059.1:488265-527558 GCA_900491605.1 Calamus simplicifolius
ACATAGATCTATGCTGTATATATCAGACAGATCCCATGTAGGCAATAAACCATGAAAGTTGTTGGAGTTCATATCGATATACATATATTGCTGACCTCTTGAAGAAGGCGGTAGTCTTCCTTTCATGCTATTATATGACACATTCAATTCAATCATATATTTGAGATCCCAGAACCAAGTAGGGAAGTCATCTGAAATGTTTTTTTTGAAAGCTGTAGCCATTCCAGATTTGACTGGGTTCGAAGCCAGGTGGGAAATTTTGGTCCCAAATGACAGGAGTGCATACCAATTGATCGGGCATTAAAAGAAGGAATCCAATCTGGACTTAGGTTCACTTCAAATGAGTTGTCAGATAAATCCAAGTTCCATAGTCTCGTAAGGTTGGCAAAGTGAGCTTCAGTCAAATTGCTTATAAAGGAGTTTGAGGAGAGATCCAAATACTCTAGTGCTGATAACTGACCCAGACTTTTTGGGATGATCCCACTCAAGTTATTTTTACTCACATCCAAAAGTTTTCAGCCATCCACTCTATGCTCAATGCAACTGGACCAACTTTCTATAATATCAGAAATCTCTCCGCTAATGCTATTGTTATCTATAGAAATCTCTTCACTGAGAGACCTTCTTCCAAGTAGATATGCAATAGTAGATAAAGCTTAAACCATTCTCTTAATCTTGGGGCTGTGAGTTATGTCTATGTCTTGCTGCTGTCAGGTGTTAGAAAGTTTGCTACCTATTTAAAAGACTGCAAGCTCACTTGATATTGAGAATGATATAAATGGAAGATATATTAACATGCAGTCTTTGGGCATATTTTAAGGACAAGTTGGTCTAAGCTTTCTGCTTTCATGCTTCAGACTTGCTTTTGTAAAATTTTAGAAAAATGGATCTTATTATTATTAGAAAATGTTACTAGTTAAAAAGGAGGTTTATAAGAGAGAAGCTTTCCAGTTAGCATTGACTTCGTTTCTACCGGTTGGTTAAAGACTGGATTTAACTTACATTTATGCGTGTTTAGCAAGTTTAGAAGCATGGTGCTTGAGAGAGGATGCTAGAGCCAACTTATTGGTCACTAAGATGGTGTGTAACCTGTGTTCCGTTCTCAAACATGGATAGGACTTACTGTTTAACCATGATTGATAAAATTGTTTTGCAAAACTTTGATGCGACTTCTGATCGTTTATTTGAACAAGGTTCGTGTTTGATTAACATGCTCATATTTGATTACAGACTTGGCATGTGCTATCTACTTCACTACTCTAAATTAAGTAAAGGAAACTTCTTGTTTCATCTCAAGCATTTAACATGGAACAAGTACATAGCATGTCCTTACTTTGAAAATTGATGCATCATCTGGAAATGCTGCCACACCATGTCGCATTTGATAAGAAAAGAATAATTTGAAATGCTTATTAGGATCTTGGCAAATAGAATAAGATCCCAAGCAAAGAATAAATTCTACTATTGATCTGCCTGCAGCTTGGTTGTGGCAGTAAAGCTTGGCAGTAAATGGAGATAATTAGTGCATGTGGAAATTTTTTTTATATTTAACTAGTGGAGAGATAATTAGTGCATGTGGAAATTATTTTTTTATATTAACTAGTGGACAATTCTAAAGAAAAATTACTAGCGAAGATAGATTACAAATGAGCATCAGGAAATCATGTACTATTAGGTCTAATAAAATTTTGACTAACATCAGTACAATATATTACTGAACATAACCTCTTAAGAATTTAGAAATCCAGCTCTCTAGTAAGAGTTTGAAAGCTATGGAATGTCAGCATCATACCAAAATAAGTCATGCACAGTGTGAAGATGAAGAGCACCAACCAGTACTTCAGGAAAACTGAAACACTCTGTGCAGCAATGCTTGCCATTCCATTTCCAATTCCCACTACTGCAAGTGTTGCAACGATGAAGTATGGAATTTCTCCAACAACCCATGACACTGGATAGAATATTGGTAGGTACATCTTTGATCTTCTCTCTTGGAAATAGACCAGCCTATCCGTGCCAATCTGGGGAATAACATTGTTTGCAGATATCACCCCAATGAGTATGATTTGCATGTATATGTACAATGACCGTGAGCTCACACCATATAAATTACATATATGTAGTCTATCCAAGGCATCAGCTTGGCTTACTGACTAAAGGAGCCTGAGATGTTAGTCACATATGTTCTATACAAATGCTTAGGTATATATTCTATATATGTTTTTGTTTATGAAATTACATATATTTTTGCATGTATGTAGAGAGAAAGAGGACGATTCAAGGCCATGAAGACTATTTTGAAAATTTTCACTAGCATAATTAATGTCACAGAAACAATACACCACCAGCTCAACTTGGAATAGGCCTTGATCAATCAAGCGATGTTAAAGAAGCCAAAATCAAATGAAGTAGTTTTGTGGGCTTGTTGATATATCAGGATTGAAGTTTAATTATTTTGGTCTGAAACATGCCTTCTAGATCTCATGATGCTACACTTTCTAATTTTTTTTTTTTTTACCCACTGAATATGTCTAGATGGCACAGAGCATTCTTCTCCAATTTCAGTGTTCTGAGGGTTAAAAGATGGTTGCACGTTATAATTATGGATTTAAACAATTTACCCTGAGGCATTTTACGTCCTATCTCTTACGATCGTTAAGCAAAGTCTACAATCTTCTCGGATCGCATGCTTTCCAAGTGAAGGCCTTGGGCTAGCTAATCCTTGTCTAGATAATTACCTTTTGCATCTATTTTTCTCGTTGAACTGTATCTACAAGGTGGTGTTTAATTCATGATAATATAATATTACTTGAAACTTTACATTGTTGATAGCTTGTGCTTAATAATCAAAATATTAAGAATATAAGATTTTTGTATTTGGTTTATCTTCTTAATATTAGTTGAGATTCTTGAAATTACAAATATTTTTTATTATAAATCTTTTTATTTTTTAAGTGGCTGTTTTTTTATTATGGTTCTCTGGTCTATCATTAACTTGTGATGCCATTGTTATTGCTTCCTGCCATGTAACTAGATTATGCAAATTCCATGTCAATCATACCTGCAATCTAGTTTCAAATGGAAGATATGGGCATTTTCTTGATGTCATGGATTGAAGATGATGTTTTAGTGCGTACTCACTGTAGGAGATTGTGATACACCAAGTTATAATGCAGTTTGACCCTCCTCCATTTATTATTGGTTTTCTGGCTTTAGGTTGCCAGAGCTCTTGCTTTCTGCCATCTAGCCAGATTATAGAGAAGAGAATTCCATGTCAATTCACCTTATATTCCATTGTGTTCTCAATCAGCAAGTGGAAGGAATATGTGGTCTGGTGACATTGAGTTGATAAGTGCTTACTGTTGTGGTTTCTATGCAAGTGATGGCATATGTGACACTGGCTGCAGTGGCAGCAGCTGCGCAATCGGTAGTGCTCGGGGTGTTCGGGCAGTCGGAGCTGCAATGGATGAAGATATGCAATCTCTATGGGAAGTTCTGTTTTCAAGTTGGGGAGGGAATGACGAGTTCATTTGTGGTTAGCCTTGGCATGGTCGGCCTTCCGGTCTCTGCCTTTAACCTCTTTCGCTTGTATGGAAGCAGCAAGGGAAATAGTAATAGAAGCTGATAGATTCAATTGCAGCCTTTATTTTGATGTGGTTAGCCTTTAGTGTGGACTTTGTAAATGTTTATCATATGCATGTAATTAATGCAAGACATGTACTCTATATGCTACTTCTGTGACTAAAATTCCAGCGAAGAACTCACCTAGCTTGTTTGAATCTCCACCTTTTCATGTGGCATGTATTTTTTATTCTTAAATTTAAATTTTCATCTATAAATCTCATTAGAATGCATTAAATATATTATAATTTAAAAATAATTTTAAATTTATAAGAATAAAAATTTGATGAAATTTTATTAGGTTAACGATGGATTAATGATTGATTTTTGATAGAAATAATAGTGACAGATTAGTGATAAAAATATTAGTGATTGATTAGTGATGGAACAATAACAAATGATTGATGGATTCTTTCGTCACTAATTCATCACTATTAGTGATGGACTAGTGACAAAGTTTTAGTGATTAAATTTTTGTCACTAATCCATCACTAAATTATGATGGAATAGTAATGGAAATATTTGTGATGGAATAGTGATGGAAAAATGCGTGATGGATAGTCCGTCACTAATCCGTTACAATTTAGTGACGAAAAATATGTTCCGTCATAATTTTGACTGAATATTTCATCACAAATCCGTTACTATTATTTTGTGACGGTCCTCTTTCCGTCACAAATCCGTCACTACTATTTTGTGACGGACCTCTTTCCATCACTAAATTTTAGTGACGGCAAAAATGGTGACGATAGATTTCGTCACTAATCCGTCACTAAACCCAATTGTGACAGAATAGTGATGAAAGTTTTTGTCACTATTATACTATTTTCTTGTAGTGGCTACAAATGGGTCGAATCAACTCATGACTCGATTCGGTTTTCATTTGATTAAATTCAACTCAATCCATTTTTTAGAGACCCATAAGTTAAGTCGGGTTTGAAAATTAGATCTAATCTAAATTCTAGATCGGGTCCAGAATTTGAATTTTTTGATCCAATCAAAGCCAAACCTAATTTATCTTGATTCATAAACTTTAATATATAAATTTTATTTTATTTAGAGCAATTAATTTATAAATTCATTGAATAACTCTAATTTAAATTAATTCTCCTTTTTCATCTTTAATAATCATGCATATGTGGGTTGCATGGGGATGCATGCATGATATGGGATGGTGGGGTGGACTCGTGTCGGCGTGGAGAGCGCGCTGACCCACCAAGAAAGGGCCCAGGGGCGTGAGAATATGTTCCGTTGTGGGGCCATGATCCATCAGCCCCGTCCATTCATTGGGCTTCTTGAGAGAGCAGTCGTGCATGTCGTGTACGTAAGCTCTGCATGCGCATGCAGAGCCTCACTTGTGCCATTGTTTATGAAACGATGAGTGCGATGTTTGGCACGTGTTTGACTTTTGAGGTTCACACGCTCCAACTTCTTTTTTTTTTAAGGCGGGGAATAGCATCTTAGAATATATAGAGCATATCTTGTTTAAGAAGAATAAACGTAGTTAAGATATGTTTTGAATGAAATCTTGAAGACTCGAATGAAGTTGATATGCTTGTGAGGTTGCTCACCATGGAACTTGTTTTAGAAAAATTGGCAAACCGTAACTTTGAAACATGAATTTTATGAAGATGCCTATAATTAATTTTAGTAAAATATATTTTCTGTGGATCAGATATTATTAATTCTTGCAGACAATTAAAACAACAAGTTGTCCATTGGATTTCTTTTTTTTTTTTTATGAAAGAGAGATAGATCTCAAATATATAAGCTTATAACAGAAGTACAACTAAATATATTGTATTTAAATATCATCCAAAAATAGTTTCATATCGAATCAAAAAAAAAAATTGAATAGCTTATAACTCATCACATGCTACCAATTATTAGATAAGCTTGTGACGTTACAAATTATAAATGGTATAACAATAATAATAATAATAATAATAATAATAATAATAATAATAATAATAATAATAATAAAATAATAATATAGTAATATAATAATAATAATAATAATAATAATAATAATAATAATAATAAGAAATAAGCTAATAATATAAGGATGGAAAGAAAAGAAAAAACATAAGGTTGGAAAGAAAATAAGGTGAGGCAGAGCACCACGATACCTCATGGAGGGAACGACGAGACCGGGATTTCTTCAATAAAATCGTATCTCCATCATTAATTATCTTCATCATTAATGGTCATGGAAATGGATGCTAATAAAGTCAATAAATCATTAACCCCTTCCCATGAACTTCATGGTATACATATGGATTTAGTTCACCTTGCCTCCATCATTAATTATAACCCCTTCCCCTTCATGGTATACATATGGATTTAGTTCTCTTTACATTTCTGGAAGCAAGGAGGAGATGGAGATCGTCGGACTTCGACGGCTTTAGTTCTCCTTACATTTCTGGAAGCAAGATGTCAGACGAGGAGATGGAGATCGTCTAATAAGTCAATAGAAATGGTATACATGGATGCTAATAAAGTCAATAAAAATGGTATACATGCCTCCATCATTAACCCCTTCCTCTTCATGGTATACATATGGATGCACCTTTTGTCTTTTGTTTAGTTCTCTTTATATTTCTAGAAGCAAGGAGGAGATGGAGATCGTCGGACTTCGACGGCTTTAGTTCTCTTTACATTTCTGGAAGCAAGATGTCAGACGAGGAGATGGAGATCGTCGGACTTCTCCGAGTCATCGAAGAAGGGCACACTTCTGCGGAACAAAAGCTTCCTAGCCATATCAAGCCTCTGGATATATATGTCGATGGTATGTTGAGCTTGATATTTTTTTTATTTGTGTCTCTTGGAAAATATAATCATAATTGCATGCAACACTGAAGCTTGGAAGAGCGACTTCACAGGAAACAAGCGTAAAGTTTAAATATAAAAAATAATTGCATGCCTGGCAGCGTACCCGTTGGCTCGTCGGGCCCAGGCCGTAGGCGGCGACCCCATCGGCGCTGGGGCGGCGTCCGGTGGGGTTCAGCCGATCGGAGGAGGCCGGCCGTGCCGCCGCCCAGGGAGGAGAAGGAGCGGGAGAATGAGGAAGAAGAAAAGGAAAAAGAAAAAAAAAAGAGGGAGGAGAAGAGGAGGAGGCCGCCAGGAGGGAGGAGAGAGAAGGAAGAGGCCGCCGGTGGCGGCCGGCACTGGGCCCGTCGTCGGAGGTCGGTTGGCTGGCCAAAGAAGGGCCGGTGGTGGCCCCAGACCGCCGGCAACCCAAACCCCCCTGGTTCGGGTGAACTAGGGGCGGGAAGAAAGAGAAGGGAAGCGGGCTGGGCCAGGTTCAGCCCAGCCCCGCGAGGCCGTTTGGTCCGATAGTTTTTGGGCCCCAAATCAGGCCGGGCTCAGCCAAAGAAAATTTGGTTTTGGATCGGTTTTAATTCTAGTTTGTCGAAAAAAATTTATTTCCTTTTTTGAGCTGATATATTTAGAGATATTCAAGTATAAAATTGGGCCCAGAATTAGTCTGAGTAGAGTTTAGATGTGATTTTAGCATCCTAATTTTAAAGATTTAAAATATAAAAAAATTATGTTATAGGTATCTTGGAGTCTCAGTAGCTGATTTACACCTTTGCATTAGCGCTACGAGGTAAACAACCCATTTATCGTGATTTCTATGAATTATTAAAATATATAAATTATGGATTTAAATGTTGTATTATTTTACACAGTGCATTATTTGTTAAATAGATAAATGGATTTGATACACCTTATATATAAATGTCAATTTTTACATGATTACATGAAGTTGCTAAATTGGTGTACTATTTGAAAAGTGAGAAAATGGATTTCGTATTATATACCTACAATGACTATTTTACATGGTTATTTGAAAGTGCTAACTTTTGCAAGAATTATTTGGCACCCTTACATGCAAATGATTATTTGATATGGTATTTGAAATTGCTAAAAGTTTTATACAATGATACATGTGTATTTTGATATATTCAAACCATTGTATATGTCAAAGTATGTTGATATGCATTTGGCAAAAATACATGCTATTTTGCAAACGCGATATAAAAATAATACTTTGTGCCTATGGTAATATGTCCCACCATAGTTCACTATGACTGACATGATATGATATGATATGTTACATGACTTTGGGACCCACCCTCTACAGGGAAAATATATGGAGGATACACATTCATGGGATGTGCTGTGATAGGATACAGTATGATATGACATACGACTCCAGTACATCAGGACCCACCTCCATAAGGGAATATATGGAGGACACACATCCATAGGATGTGTTGTGATAGGATATGGCATGATATGCTACTTGACTTTAACACACATTCCTAGAGTGTGCTGTGATAGGATATTACATGTAACATGACACTGATTTCAGGACCCTGCCTCCTATGGGATGTTTATGAAAGTTATACCTTTGGGGTGTTTTGTTTACGTGGACATAGTGTATGACCGAGGGACATTTGTATAAAATAGAATTTTACATGGTGATTATAGTGGTACAGTGGATTTGATTTAAAATTATATTTTGAAATATTATATGGTATTTGCTTTCAAAATTATTTTGAGCATATATATGATATGAATGTTTTGATAATATGGTAAAATATATTTAAAATTTGGAAGCTTAACACGTGTTTTACATATAAAAATCTGATTTATTAAAATTTTAAAATAATTATAAAATATTATATTAGACTTACTTACTGAGTGTGAGCTCATTTAAATCTCACAATGTATTTTTTAGAGCCACAGAAATAAGGAGGGCGACAACTGAGTAATTTAAAGTTACATTTGTGAATATATCATTGTTGTCACGTATAGTCCGAATATTATTTTGTAATCATAGTTAGTTGTTTAGATATTACATTTCTTGTATCGAAAATGTTATTGACTTTTAAATGACATAGAGTTATTATTCCTTTTTGTATAGATTGGACTGCTATAGGATGCCATGCTAGGCATGCTGTGGATTATCACCCCATGGGCCACCACCTTTGGGTCCGGGGCATGATAGATACCGAGAAAACATGCAAAAAAAAAAAAATTAATGATGCTTTTAATAGGTTTTTTTAAAATGACAATTTCAGTCCCATCCTTTTACAAAGACAAAGGATAAATATTTATAAATGAATTTGAAATGTGTGTTATTTTATTTATTTATTTTTAATTTTATAGAGGCGAACATAAAATTGAAAATTAGCATTGTCTGTCAATTGAGTTGTCACCCTAAACTTTTGTTTGAATTGCAATCATTTAACATAAATATGATCATAATTTCATGCACGCAGGTTACTCTGAAGCTTGGAAGAGCGACTTTATAGCAAGCAAGCGTCAAGTTTATTACTTGACACCTCTCTTTTATCATAACGGCAGAACAATACGTAAAACATCCGTAGGGGCACGTTGGGACTCCAAAGAAACAAAGCGGATAAATGTTGGACGTGATTATGTGCGTAGGACAAGGTTGATATACTTAAGTCCATATCCAAACTCGGGGCCATGGACCATGATCGAGTACGCACTTTGTAACACCGAAAAAGACAAAAAAGGAGGTAAGAATTATAATGAATAAAACAATAGATTATTATTATCTATTTTATTTTATTGAGAATAATAGCGATAGCCTTCGATCACTCATATAAATGATAATGGTTTTTTCTTTTCTCCTATGGTGCAACCTCGTTTTGTCATTTGTATTATTTTTCCAACTAAGGTGAGAAGCTCTACTGCTCCAAGAAATCAACATGAAATTAGTCAGCACAATGATGGTATAGGTCCAAGCTTTCAAACCCAACAACAAGTGCAATCACTTCCAGAATCACACAATGTTGGCATCCTGATGGATCAACAGCAACCTCCTAGAGAATTCAATGAAAACTTTTGGAAATATGTATACAATAGTGCAAATTTGCCTTCTTATATATATCAATGACCTTGGAGGATTGATCAATCGCAATTTTTGATAATTATTTAAATATATTTGTATTCTTACTTGTCTTCCTAATAAGTGTACTTGTATGCACATGGTTGGTTAGTTGGTTAGTCTTGGTGTATGTGAGGTTCTTTAACTATAAGTTTATTTTTATTCCTCGTTGAAACTATATTTGCTTTATATCTTTGTATCCAATATAGTGACAAAATGTAATATGAAATTTTTTTTTTTTTTTTTGTTGAGATGGACCATTCCAAGTTCACACGTTATGCAGATAGTATGGTATAAATCACAGTATTCTTCCACTAGATGTGTATTGGGTTTGGCTTCGTCCTTCACTCAATATCGTGTTACATTGACAAAGTTATTTCTTTTATTTGTAAATATTTTTGTAATGTAAAAATATTTTTATCGATATATAAAAAATATTTATCTGTAAATATTATTGCTACAAAAATCCGTTTCCTAAGAAGATCCCGAAACCCTTTCCCAAAAACATTCCATAGCCTTCTCCTAGTCCCCGATTTCCTCCATCTCTAAGCTGCAAGTCCTCAGAAACCAATGTGAAGGTCAGAAGGAAGCGTTGACCCTACCAACTGGCAATGGAGCAGCAGCTTCCAAAACATTAGTGGGCATGCATCAGATCAAATATCAAAAGCTTGTGGGAGCACTGAAAATAGCCTGCAGCAATCAGGAGATCCAGCTTTACTTCAAATCCAAACTTTGATCGAATTTAGAATGAGTAGATCAAGTGGAAACCAAACTAACTTATGTGATGATTGAGACAATCGAGCTAGATCCAAGTATGGTGATCGAGCCAATTAAGCTAGATCAAACAGTGATCGAGCAAATCAAGCCAAATTGATCCGAATTGAGCCAAAATCAAGCCTGAGTTGAGCCGAAATCAAGCCAAATTAAGCCAAACTAGCTATATCAAATGGAAATCAAGCCCAATCAAGCTAAATCAAGCCTGATCAAATTAAATCGAGCTAGATCAAGCAGTGACCAAACTAGATCTAGTGGCAATCATGACATATTAAGTTCAAATAAAGCTAGATGGAGTCAAACCAGAATGAGTTCAAACCAAATTAAGTGGCGATCAAGCTAGATTGAGTTTAAATCAAGCTTGATCGAGTCAAATTGAGCCGGATCAAATGGTGATCAAGCCCGATCGAGATAGAGCTAGCAGTGATCAAGCCATGCCTAGTCAGATCAAGCCTAGATCAAGCAATTCTATAGTAAAATAAATGGATAACAACTCTTTTTCCACAACCTCTGAAAGTAAAAGATATTATAAGCGTCGAGAGTTAACTCAGCATATCTCTTTCCCTCCTCTCCTTTTCTACACATCTCCTTCCCCCCTCTCCTTTTCCTCCCCCAATGCCCTAACTCCATATTGGGAATTTATCCTTGATGAACAGCTGATCCTGGGTCAAATCTATGTCAAATCTCCACAGCCCTTCTTCTTGAGAAGAATTTTATGGATGCTAGAATTAATTGCACTGAAATTAATTCTCAAAGAAACAAAACGGCTGCTTCTTTAATACTCTTCACGTTCTCCATGTAACTGCTGGCATCCTCTGCTTTCTTGCCTAATCCCACGAGAACGTCCAAAAACTTCACGCGTGCATTGGCCGCTCTATCCTGGGAGCAAGCAATGCAATTAAGAAGCCTTCTTGAAGCCTCACGTCTCATCCAGCGTAAGACGCACTGACTGCTTCCCTTTTTGATTGACTTTTCCCGTGAAGTCTCAAGCCACGCCTCACAATCACTTTGGCTTCTTCCCAGACGCCTGGCTTCTTCACGTAGCATCAACCAGCACGTCCTCACACCGTTTCCTTGAAGGAGGCTTTCGTGGAGAACACGAACGTGAGATGAGGAAGAGGGATAATATCAGGAGGAGGAAGAATATAGGGCTGCCGCCCTCTAAGAGAAAAATTTATGGGAGAAAAGAATATGTTCTCTATTACTTCAAACCCTAGAGACTAGAGTTTAAATACATCCACGAAATGGACCAGGACTCAACCAAAAAAAAACTTCCATAGACTAACCCAATGAGATTAAATTAATCCCCAAGTCCGTGTACACCCAGGACTTGATTTAATCTCAACCCTTAGACTCAAAAAACCAGTCCAATACAAGTTAGCCCCCTCAAGACCCAACAACCTGGGCCTTAACCCTGTGGAGCCTACAAACCTCACCCTATGATTTAAGCTTTGGAGTACCACACCAGGCTCTACAATCTCCACCTTGGTGCTTCAAAGCTGCTGAAAAATCTGCACATTCCCTCAGACCCATCAGTATCACACACGAGAGAAAGCTATCCCGTGGAAGAGTCTTCGTAAGTGCATCTGCCTGGTTCTTCTTTGTATGAACTTTTACCAGCTCCACTTCACCTTCTTCCACCAATTCTCTGATCCTGTGATACCTCACATCTATATGCTTTGTGCATGCATGATAGATTGGGTTCTAAGCTAACTGTAGGGCACTCTGACTATCACTGTGTAGCAATATTGTACCCTGCTTCACCCCCATTTTCATGATGAGTCTCTTTAACCAAAGAGCCTCCTTGGCAGCCTCTGTAATCCCTATATACTCAGCTTCTGTTGTAGACAAAGCTGTAATAGGTTGAAGGGTTGATCTCCAAGAAATTAATCCACCATACATGCTGAACACATACCCTGTGGTAGACCTTCTTGTATCCAGATCACCTGCAAAATTTGCATCCACAAATCCTTCCAATGGACCTAATGACTTACTTGGGATATTAGATTTCTCCTTAGATCCTTCTTGCTGCCAAAAAATTAGACCAAGTCCACGAGTTCCTTGAAGGTACCTCAAAATCCACTTGAGTGCCTTCCAGTGCTCCTTCCCTGGGTTCGCCATGAATCTGCTCACCTGGTCACTGCATATGCTATGTCAGGCCTGCAACACACCATAGCATACATAATGCTGCCCACAGCACTGGCATATGAAACTCTCTCCATGTACTCTTTCTCTTCATCTGTCTGGGGGTTCTGTAACTTAGAAAGAGACATGTGACTAGCCAAAGGTGTTCCAACTGGTTTGGCCTTATCCATCCCAAACCTCTCCAACACCTTGTGAATATATCCACCCAATGACAAGTGTAGAATTCCCTTGGTCCTATCTCTGTAAATTTTTATCCCAAGTATCTCCTAGCTGACCCCAAATCCTTCATTTCAAATTATGTTGATAATGCATATTTTAGTCCATTCACTGCTTCAACACTCCTGCTGGCAATGAGCATATCATCCACATACAGAAGGAGATACAGTGCATCATCCTCATCCATATTTTTCATATAGACACAAGTATCATGTTCACATCTAGAAAATTCAAGGTCCAAAATAAAAGTGTCAAACCTTTTGTACCATTGACGGGGTGACTGCTTCAAACCATAGAGCGATTTCTTTAGTAGACACACTTTTTCTTCCAATCCAGATTCCTTGAAACCCTCTGGTTGCTTCATGTATATCCTCTCCTCTAGACTCCCATGTAAGAAAGTCATCTTCACATCCATCTGCTGCAACTCCATACCATGTTGTGTTACAAGAGATAACAACACATGAATTGAAGCATGACGTACCACTGGAGAGAATACCTCTGTGTAGTCCACTCACTCTCTCTGTGAGAACCCCTTTGTAATAAGCCTTGCTTTGTATCTGACTCCACCTTGCTCTGAAGGTGCCTCCTTCTTTGTGAACACCCATTTTGAACCAATGGCCCGAGCATCTCTAGGTAGATCCACTAGCTACCATGTCTTGTTCTTTTCCAGGGACTCCATCTCCTCCATCATGGCATGCATCCATGAGTCTCTTTCTGAACTTTCCATGGCTTCTTGGAATGTCTCTGGATCTTCATTTGCAGTGATTAGAGCATAGAAAATCATCTCATCAATGAGATACCGAGCAGGTTTGATGATGGTACGCTTTGCCTTGTGCAGTGCTACACCTCTTTGATCATCTCTCAAAGCTGAAGTGTGTGACTCCACCTGCACCTCCCTCTGGATTGATGGCTCTCCTGGCTGATCCTTTATATGTATTGGAACATCCATACCAAACTCCACCTCAAAATAAGCACGTTTTGAAGTAGAAGTAGAAGGTACATCACCTGTCAGCCAATGCTGTCCACTGCTGTCCTGTTTAGCCTTTTCAGCTCCATCTGCAATCTCTGACCTCTTAAAGATGCTCTTCTCATCAAAAATAATGTCTCTACTGATGATACACTTTTGTGAATCTGAACTCCATAGAAAATAGCCTTTAACTCCCTGTGGATACCCGATGAAGATCAGCCTTTATGATTTTGGGTCCAGCTTGCTCCTTTCAGTTGCCTCCACATGTGCATAGGCTGGGCAACCAAAAATCCTCAGGTGTCCAAGCTCCACCTTCTTTCCACTCCAGATCTCCTCTGGAATGCCTCCATCAAGTTTTCTATTAGGGGACCTGTTAACAAGAAAACCAGAGAACATAATTGCATCACCCCAAAAGACCTTGGGCAGTGATTCCTGCAACCTCAAACACCTAGCCTTCTCTGTCAATGTACGATTCATCCTCTCTGCCACACCAATCTGCTTGGGAGTCATCCTTACTGTGTAATGGCGTTGGATCCCATTTTTCTCACAGTAGCTTCTGAATTCATTGCTTGTATACTCCCCTCCATTGTCAGATCTCAAACACTTCACTAGTTTTCCTGTCTCCTTTTCAACACCAACTCTCCAAGCTTTAAACCGGGAAAATACCTCTGATTTTTCTCTTATCAGATATACCCATACCTTCCTGGAGTAGTCATCAATGAAAGTTAAAAAATACTTAGCCCCACCTCTAGCTGACATAGGGGCCGGTCCCCATACATCTGAGTGAACTAATTCCAGAATACCTTCACTCTGCTTGGAACTGCTGGCAAACCTCACCCTATATTGTTTACCATAAATACAGGGCTCACAGATGTCATTGTCCTCCTTCTTAAGTGCTGAAATTAGACCTCTTTTGCTGAGTTCTATAAGCCCTTTATCACTCATGTGTCCCATTCGATAGTGCCACAGTTTATAGACCAACTGTTCCTCCTGTGCCGCTGCTAGCACCTCTGCACCATCTATGGTCACTGAGCCTTCCATCTGATAGAGATTATTTTCCAACCTTCTCCCTTTCATCACCACTAATGCACCCTTGGTTATCCTCAAACATCCACTCCTCGGCTGGCTTCCAAAAGCATACCCATGCTTCTCTAGGTAGCCCAAAGAAATTAGATTCTTCTTCAACTCCGGGACATGTTTGACATTGGTTAAAGTCCTTATAACCCCATCATATATCCTCACCCTTATGCTTCCAAGTCCAGCAACCTTAAAAGGATGATTATCACCAAGGCATACACTCCCTCCATCAGATTCTTCATAAGTTGCAAACCACTCCCTATACGAAGTATAATGGTGAGAACATGCTGAGTCAAGTGTCCAACAACTATCACACTTCTTGGTCCCATCTGAAACTACCAGTACATCATCTTCACTATCTTCAGATGAATTTGCACCACCATTGCTGGCTGAACCTCCCTTGGAAATGTCCTTCCCCTTCTCATTCTTCAGAAGTGGGCAATTTCTCTTCAGGTGACCAATCTAATGACACTTGTAACACTTCCATGCTTTCTGCTTGCCCCGAGACTTAGATCTACCTTTGGACTTGCCTCTAACCTTTTCCCAGGGTCTTCCTTGCCTCTCATTCACAGCAAGTACCTCTGTGTTAGAGTTTCCCATGCGAATCTTTTCTCTTTGCTGGTTTGATCTCAGCACCCCCACAACCTCTTCATAATTCAGGGTCTCCTTCCCATACACCAAGGTTGTAATCAGACAATTATAGGAACTGGGTAGCGAACACAACAAGATGAGGATCTTGTCTTCTTCATCAATCTTCACATCAAGGCTCATCACCTCTGAACACACTTGATTGAATTTCTGAATATGGGCCACAAGATCTCCTCCCTCAGGCATTCTCAAGCTGTACAACTGTTTCTTCAACCATAACTTGTTTATCATGCTCTTTCCCATGTAAGTGTTCTCTAAAGTTTCCCATAGCCCCCTTGCCGTGGTCTGCGTGCAAATCTCCGGCAAGACTTGATCAGCCAAGCACATCCTGATTGTGCTAAATGCAATTTCCTCTAACTCCTCCCAATCCTCACGACTTACATTATCTGGTCTTTGTTTCACCAAGACCTTACAATCCTTTGTTGTACCAATAAATCCTTCACCCTTTGCTGCCATAGATCCTTCACCCTTTGCTGCCATAGGGTGAAGTTTCCCTTGCCATCATACTTTTCAAAATCAAATTTAAAGCTACTAGATGCCATATTAAACCAAGAAATAATGCACACAGAAAAAATAGAAAATTAAACTTGCTGCAGAAATTTCTAGTTTGATATCTTACCAAGAAACGCTCAAGATCCAATCTTTTCTCCACCAAATAACCGTGGCTCTGATACCAATTATTGAGAATTTATCCTTGATGAACAGATGATCCTGGGTCCTTGATGAACAGATGATCCTGGGTCAAATCTATGACAAATCTCCACAACCCTTCTTCTTGAGAAGAATTTTATGGATGCTAGAATTAATTGCACTGAAATTAATTCTCAAAGAAACAAAACGGCTGCTTCTTTAATACTCTTCACGTTCTCTGCTTTCTTGCCTAGGAATCCCACGAGAACGTCCAAAAACTTCACGCGTGCATTGGCCGCTCTATCTTGGGAGCAAGCAATGCAATTAAGAAGGCGCTTAGGAGCAAGCAATGCAATTAAGAAGCCTTCTTGAAGCCTCACGTCTCATCCAGCGTATTGGCCGCTCTATCTTGGGAGCAAGCAATGCAATTAAGAAGGCGCTTAGGAGCAAGCAATGCAATTAAGAAGCCTTCTTGAAGCCTCACGTCTCATCCAGCGTAAGACTGCTTCCCTTTTTGATTGACTTTTCCCGTGAAGTCTCAAGCCACAGCTCACAATCACTTTGGCAACCAGCACGTCTTCACACCGTTTCGTGGAAGGAGGCTTCCGTGGAGAACACGAACGTGAGATGAGGAAGAGGGAGAATATCAGGAGGAGGAAGAATATAGGGCTGCCGCCCTTTAAGAGAAAAATTTTTGGGAGAAAAGAATATGTTCTCTATTACTTCAAACCTTAGAGACCAGGACTCAACCAAAAAAAACTCTCATGGACTAACCCAATGAGATTAAATTAATCCCCAAGTCCGTGTACACCCAGGACTTGATTTAATCTCAACTCTGGACTCAAAAAACTAGCCCAATACAAGTTAGCCCCCTCAAGACCCAACAACCTAGGCCTTAACCTTGTGGAGCCTACAAACCTCCACCCTATGATTTAAGCTTGGAGTACCACACCAGGCTCTACAATCCACAGTTCTCCTTCCCCCCAACCATGAGTGGGACTCTCTTCCCTGGCCTAGGGCTCTCTCTTCCCCAGCCTCCACACGATGATATATCCGCATTTCTTCTCTATTACATCATCAGTTTTTCCTCGAAGGTAACATCTCTCCCAATCTTCTTTGCCTTCGATTCCTTTTCCTCTTTGCCCTTGTTTTTTTGCGGGACAATGTTTTATTTCTCTCTCTCTATTTCCCTTGTTTTTTTCATTTCATCAGTGCTTGCTCGCCATGGGGAGCCCCTTCTTCCGGGAGCGATGCTAGAGCTCAAGAATCACATAGCTGGAGCTCAAGAATCACATAGCTGGAGCTCAAGAATCTCGTTCCCGGACTCCTCCCTATGGCCCTCCAAGGACCGAGCCCTCCAAGGACCGCAAGAAGGCCGTGTCCCTCCGCTCGGCTCCCCATCAATCCTGGGCCACCACCGCTACCGACTCTTCCGTGGCCGCCACCTTGATATTCGCCACCGCGGAGATCCCCCTCCAGCTCCCCCAACCCTAAGTGAGACCTTATTAATGTCTATTGTGCAGTCATTTACCTTATTAATATCATTAATTTTATCCATTAATTTGTGGGGTTTTAATTAAAAAACTGCCTCTAGGTTTAACTAGCGTTTTAACTAACGGAAAATGTTGTGGTTGATGCCATAGAGAGGATGCTCTAATTAGGCAAGAGGATACGATCATGTTTAGTCTCATAGAGAGGGCCAGATTCCCTTATAACGCCCGTCCTTGGTTGCTGGGTTCAGGCCCGTCTCTTGGGAGCCTTTCGTTAGAGAGTCCGAGGCTCTTCATGCCAAGGTGAGATAATCCGTTTAGATCTCTTCAAATCTTAGCAACCATCATTCTCCCATCGTAACAAAGGATAACATTAGTTAACATTTTATTGTTGAAGATTAATGTTCTGTTTTTATTTTGTTTTTATTTTTAACGGCGATGCTTATATGTTACGGGAAGCGCTTTTTTTTTATTGGTAACGCTTAACATCTCGACACTTTTAAGCATCGAGTCTCCCATCGGAAAGAATTTTTTTCACCCCTGGTTTGCCGACGTGATGCAAAGCGTTGGTATTTCTTTTTCCGATGCTTATTAGCATCGGAAAAAGCTTTTTAAAGCACCGTTATTCCTTAAAATTGTTGTAGTGCAAATGGAATATAAATTGACCCCAAAGAAGTCCAGATCAAAGTCAAAGGAAAGTCTTACTACTACATCAAGCCCGATTAAACTCAAAAGAGAGTGCTACTCCTAGATTGAGCTTAGATCGATCAGATCAAATTACATAAAGCCCGATCAAGCTTAAAGGAGAGTTTCACTCCTAGATCAAATGAAATCAAGCAGTAATCGAGCTATATTAAACTAAGCTAAGCCTAGATCAAACAATGATCAAGCTCAAATCAAGCTATATCTCTAAGATTGAGATAGATCAAGTGATAATCAAGCCATATCTAACTATATCGAGCCCATATCAAGCTAGATGGTGCCCAAATGATGTCCAATCAAGATCAAAACTAAGTCGCCCCCAGATCGACTCAAATTGAGCCTAACTTGACCTAATTGGAGTTCTGTTCTCAAATTGAGCCTACCTCAATCTAAGTAGAGTTCTGCTCCTAATTCGAGCTTGATTTGATCCAAAGTAAAAACTTGCTCCTAAATCAAGCCTAACTCAATCCACAGTGAAGCTCTACTCCTAATTCGAGCCTGCCTCGATCTAAGTAGAGCTCTGCTCCTAATCCTAGCCTGACTTAACCCAAAGTAGAAACTTGCTCCTAAATCAAGCTTAACTCAATCCAAAGTGAAGTTATACTCCCAATTCGAGCCTGACTCGACCCAAAGTTGAGCCTTGCTCCCAAATCAAACCTGATTAAATCCAAAGTGGAGCCATGCTCCTAATTCAAGCCTAATTCGATCCAAAAGAAGAGCTTTTCTCTCAATTTGAGTTTGACTTGACCCAAAAGAAGAGCCCTACTTCATTAAAAACTCTGAGTCTTTCTCTTTTTCCTAACTAAGATGAGAACTTTAGGGACAAATATGAAGGCAGAAAGGAGGACATAAAAGAGAATAAAAATATGACTTAAATCATTAAAAAATAAATCATTAAATAATAATAAATAAAATATAATACTAATATCACTTTGGACTTTGAAATAATAAATAAATAATAATAATAAATTTTCTTTAAATATATATGCACTTTAAGGCTGATAAGAATCATGATATATTAATCAAAAATTTCCTAGTCCCAAAGGCAAGAGCGCTTGTGCCCATAGAAAATTTAAACCTCACATCTCATAAAAAGAAATCAACATTAAGAATGCGTAAAAACATAAAACAAAAGTACTCTCATACCCCATATCATTTACATCGAGGTGAATGATGGTATAAAGGTCGACAATTGGAGCTAGGCCTCTGTAAAATGACCAACGAGCCAATGATTTGGATGGCTAGCTATTGATCTTGGTGACAGACCTAGGGCTTGATGTAACTAGATCCTCTTAAGAGGTGTTTAGCATGGGATGATCTAGAGGTAAAGATGATAAAATTATTCTATTTAATTATAATCCATTGTTTCTGCACCTCATTTAGGTAAAGACAATAAAATTGTTAATTTAATTACACCCCATTGCTCTTGCGCCTCATTTATCCTATATGATGATGGTTTAACATCATCCTCACTTATAAAACCACTATGAATCAAATGAATACATACTCATCCAGGATGGGTATCCAAGATCAATATTTAAGTAATGACTTTAGGTTGAGATTTAAAGGAAAAAAAAAACCTCATCTTAAAAAAAATATTTGATATTATAAATATGTACATAGAATGAAAATATAAATGGTATTGTTAAACAAATATAAAATAATATGCACTCGTATTGCTATTTTTGGAATCAATAACTCCTTAAATTAATCTTATATTATGCTAGATAACATTATATATATATATATATATACTATTTTTAAATTTTTTTATTAAAATAATAGTGACTAAAATATATTAATATAGTTATATTAATATATTAAAATTTTGATATTTTAAATAATATACAATATTTTTTTGAATATAAATAAATACAATTTATTGTAACAAAATTATAGTATTTTTGTTTACAAGATGGCACTTTGAATATAACTAGATTTTGATAGTCTATTAAGAATATTTTAATAAGTTATGTTTATTATAATAATTAGTTTTCCAACCAAATATGTGCATTACAATAATTAGTATTTTTTAGTTCAATAAAAATAGTTTAAAAAATCTACCTTAAGAACATATTTTTATAACTATTATTGTATTTACTAATACTAAGAATAATTATTTTTCTATTTCATATATAGATTGTTAGTGTTGCCACAAAAGAAATAAAAGCAATAAGTACATTTTACTTTAGCTTATTTTCTTTTAAATATAATGTTATATAAAGAGACATAATGCGAGTACCTTTTTTCCACTAACATGAGCTTAAAATTTATGATTTGTACTAAATATAAAATCTAGTTTTATTGAGTAATTCTAGTTTCCTATCATCAAATTCAAGTTTCAAAGTTATTTTAAACACATTTAGAAAACATCGGTTTTTCACTATTTAAGGTGCTTAAGCTAATCTAAATTATCATAATAACATGTTCAAAATTGAAAAACTTAATGATACATGCTAAAAAAAAAAAAATGATGAATCTTGTACAAAATGAGACCATGAATTGATACGTTTCTTCAAATAAGTTATTCAAAACTAATTAAAAAACACATTTAAATAGTATTAGAAGAGCCTTTGCTACACACAAGTTGGAATATTATTGAAAAGGAAAAGAACAATACTGCAAAAATTACTTCATTATATATCCATAAAATTGGAAAAAAAATCAATGCTAGACATATTTAAATAACACAAAACCATTCAACTCATGTTGCCTATTACTAAATTGCATTAATTTAATAAATCAAATTATTTGGAGAGAATAAAAAAAATATAAGAACATGGTTTCATGTGATTTGAGCGTCCAATAGATCATAAAGAGCTAGGAAAAAAATCACAACCATTATACGTAAATATAAATATACTTTCTCAAACTGTTATATGGTAATTAATTTCATTTAGGTAATAGTTCATATTATTGATGCTTTTATATTCAACATATGTAGGCCCAATATACCTTGATGTAACTCGTATAAAATTATATATAAAATTGGTCTGGGTTAGATATATATAAGAGAAGGCTTACGTTCATCTATATTACATAAGTTATCTCTTAACCTCTTGATTGGGTAAAGCTTTTTTAATTAATATGAAGATCAATAACTTTAGCAAAATACAAATTATGAATTTTAAAATTTTAATTTAGCATATAAGCATGTTTTCATCTTTCAGAAAACAATTTTGTAGAGTTGGAACTATATGATTAAGTTATTCGAGACAATAGAAGAAAGCAAAGTTTTGATGTTAATGATTATATTATTTTATGTTATAGATTATCACTAATTGCAAGAGGCTTAAAATTTAATCTATCATATCCTTACGTGGCATTTAGGTAGCGATAATATGATATTATCAAGAATTTTATATTCATGATATTTTTATATTAGTAATCAAATTGTCAAGAATGAAAAATTATCGCATATGATTTATAATGGCAAAATACGGTGATCGTTTATTATATTTGATTAACCCCATGTAATGGGATGCCGAGAGTGAAACACTTTTAAAACATGAGAGGCTAAACTGTAGTGACTAAAAGTTTAAGGATCAAAATAAATTTTGAGTAAAAGTTTGATGACTAAACATATATTTATGCTATTTATTAAATTATAACTATCCATCTAGTGAATCAGGATTGCTCTGACTCATTACTGCTCTCATATGTAGGCTAGAATGGTTGGTTAGTCAAGTTGGACTTGCATGTACCATCACAAGAATTCAATTTGAAATGGTTTCAAATGTAGAATTTTAATCTAGTGCGACTATAACTAGGCCTTATTTGGTAGAGCTATTAGCAATAAAGCTTTTAAAAGTAGTGGTTTTTGAAAAAACTATTTGTTATTTGACATCTACATTTTTAAAGTATTGTAAGAGTTTAACATCTGTTTAATAAACAAATAGAAAAAAGTACATTTATAATAAATATTATAAAAGATATTGCATAAATACTTTCCACAATTTAACCTACTAAAAATTATTATTACAAATTATTTTGTAATATTATAATATAATAATATCATATTATAATAATATTAAAATATATCATGTTATAGTATAATATGATTAAGAAAATATAATAATATTCTCATATAATAATTATAATATAATAATAATAATAATAATTATTATTATTAAAATTATGATCTAGTATAATAACATAATATCACAATATTATGATATATTATTATTATTATATTATAACATTATAACATTATATAGAATAATATTATTATATTATCTTATTTTTCACTACATAATATATTATAACTACAATAATACTTTCATATAATTCCAATAATTATATTTTGTTTATAATATATATAGCATTAAATATTTTTGTTCTCTTAATTCGTTAGTATAATATGATATAAGAAATACAATAATATTCTAATATAATAATGATTATAATATAAAATTATTATAATGTATCTTTTAACTATTATTTAATAATTATGTTATAACATACTATTAACATTATGATCATTATTATTAAATAACATAATAACATAATATTCTGATATATTACTATTGTGATATTAAAAGTTATAACTTTATATAATATAATAATATTATATTTATATACTATATTGTAGTATTATAATATTATTATTATCTTATATTACTGTTTGTAATATATTATAATTATAATAATTTTATAAAATTATAATAATTATATTTTATATATAATATTATTAATATTATTATAATAATTGTTGAATATAATATATATAATATTATAGTATTAAATTATATTACTATTATATTATAATACTAAATATTGTTATTCTTTTGGTTTGAATTTATGACTTCAAATTTAAAAAAATAACTTCCCAATATTTAGCAAATAGTACTTTTAGGCCTTTAAAACATTTTTGGATCGTTCGAAAGCTTAGTCAAACGAGTGGGTTTTACTAGTTCAAGCATATATTTGTTTGAGACCTAGATTTTTTTTTCAGCTAATATTTGCAAATTAGATTTGTTTTTTTGTGGTTAGATCAAGTGAGATCAAATTCTATAAGAACCAAAATAAAATCCTAAATTGAAAATAAGGTCCAATAAGCTCATTAAATTGAATCTAATTTATGAAACAAAAAGTTCAACATGTGAGTAAGGTTACAAATGGGTCATATCAACTCGTGACTCAATCCAGTTTCGATTCGGTTAAATCTAACTCGATCCATATTAAGAGAACGTAGATTAGTTTGGGTTTGAAAATTAGATTTGATCTAAATTCTAGATCAGGTCCAGAACTTTTATTTTTTGACCCAGTCTAAGCCGAACCCAATTTATCTCGATTCATAAACTTTAATATATAAATCTTGTTTTATTTAGAGCAATTAGTTTTATAAATTTATTGAATGAACTCTAATTTAAACTAATTATCTTTTTCATCTTTAATAGTTACATTATGTCTTATATTTTTCCTCTAATTATATCTTAATATTTATATTTTATTATTTATTTTAGTAGATTCTTATTTATAATATCTTTTAACATATTAATAAATATTTTAAATATCATGACTTATAAACGTAAGGATGATCATTTACTTGGATAAAATTAAGAATTTTTGAATAATAATTTAAATTTTAGTTAATTCTTTTTAATTTTATTTAATTTTTAATTGATCTATATTTGGTTATTAATGACTAGATTTTAGTAATACAAAAATTTAAATGCTTGACTTAAATTTAATATTTTGGGTTGGATCCAAATAAGTTTGAATAACCTTTTGGACTTAAAATTCTTATTAAAAATCTGATCCAATCCAACTCGCTTAGTGAATGAATTGAATTGGATCCAAAATTAAGATCTGAATATAAAATTAGATCATATCAGGATCAAGCATGATCCAATCCGACTCAATCCATTTGTAGCTTCTAATATTGCTGTTATTTGATATATGTTGGTTGATGTTTTAATTTTCAGTTTAAGCTTCACTAGCTTTTCAAATGCTTGATGTATACAGTTTGTAAGTCTAATATGGTTTCCGTAGGTGCCCAAGATTCTTAGGCAAATAAGATTCCCAGCTTCTAATTTTCCTATTGCCGGATCAGAGCCATGCATATGCTATCGTGCTTTTATACTTAAATTTATATTTAAATATTATAATATATATATATATATATATATTTAATTATAAACATAAAAGATAATGTTAAATTTATTAATATTTAATGAAAAATTTTACTTATATTATTAATTTATAATTTGTATCAAAATTTATTTATATATACTATTAAAGATGAGGACGGAAATAGAAAAGAGATTTAGTATTTTTTATCGATAAAAATAAGAATTAAATTTTATTTATGAAGATGGGTATGAAGCAGGGTCTGAAGCATGATTTATTTATTTACTTATTTATTTTTAATTTAATAGGATATAAATGAACGAAAATTAGCATTCATCGTTAATTATCCATTGTCATTTATAACACCAAAAATAGTCCCATATATATATATATATATATATATATATATATATATATATATATATATGTGTGTGTGTGTGTGTGTGTGTGTGTGTGTGTGTGTGTGTGTGTGTGTGCTGCCGAAATCTGTTCTCCGACTCGGGCGCGATCGGGCTGCAGCGTGGGCTCTCCGTTTGGGTGGACCTGCAAAATAGTCCTCACGCGAGAGGCGTTGGGAGTAGCCCTCTGCGGAAGACCCTCTGATGCTCAAGTTAGTGGAGATCAGCAATCAACAAAAATGGGGAGAAGGATCTCGCTGAAGAGTCCCTCCAGGGCTCTGAGCAGAGCGCTAATGGTGGAAGCTAAGGCAGAAGGAGAGAGGGTTCCAGTGAGCAAGTGCGCATACCTCAGGAGTCGGCAAACGACTCTATTTATAGAGGATCACCTGATTCCCTGCGGGCGTCGTGGGTCCGAAAGTCGTTAGGATCTGAATTCAGTTTGTTATGAGGTCGGTAGGATTCGTATCTTGTTGGTTAGAGGATCGACGGCTAGGAGAGCTTGTTGATGTCTTGAAAATTTGGTGAGTACATAGGCTCCAGGGCCCTAGGCCACTCTCGCAGGTCCTAGGTCACTCCTGGATATGATTTCTGTTTGAAATCTCACGAATTCGGGTTCTCCCGCATCGAATTCCGCAGATGACATAGCTCGGCTAGAGCCGAGGGACGATATAACTCGGCTAGGGCCGAGGGATGATATAGCTCGGCTGGGGCCGAGAGATGATATAGCTCGGCTGGGGCCGAGAGATGTGATATAGCTCGGCTGGGGCCGAGAGATGTGATTCGCGCCTTGGGAGTCCTTGGCTCGGCGAGGGGCTAAGGCGCCCCAACTTACCGAGGCTGACTTATCTTGGGCGGGTGTCGCATAGCGGGTAGGAATCAGGGCTAGCCCTAGCCATGTGCATGATTATTGACACACAACGATTTTACCCCTCAACACATGCCCCCCACTCCCTAGTTCGAAACATAAGTTCGGGCGTAGGGAGTATAATTCCAGGTGGCATGACTTGAACGGAGGGATCCGGGTTTGACAGCCTGCGCAATGATGCCCTATTTAATGTTGCGCGGCCGCCGTGCCTTTGTGAGATGTGCCTTTACAGGGCACATCACATAAGGCTCCTTTGAGGCAGCGGTTGGGGAATTGCCATATAGAAAATCCCGGTTTTTATGGCGTCCGCAATGGCGGTTCCGGGCGTCTTGGTTGGGACGCCCTATCTTTCTCTTAAGGCAGTTTCTTTGAGGGAAAGCAAAGTCGAAACATCGTCATCCCTGTTCGTAGCGCTCTTTCATTCCTCTTTGGAGAATCTTGCTCTCTGCTTCCTCTGTAATCTCGATCGGTGCTTCTTTCGGCCAGCAGGATGATGAGCCCCGACGATATGGTTTCGGAGATTGCCGTCGAGGATTTCGAGAGAATACGCCAAAAGTATGGCATTCCCTCGAATGTCCTTCTAAGATTACCGGAGCCCGAGCATAGGGTTCCGCAAGATCTGGAGCGTGGAGTTTTTCTTTATGAAGACAGTTTGAAGCCGGGCCTTCGATTTTCCCTTCATCCCTGAAGGAAATCATGAGATTCTACAATATTTGCTCGACAATGGTGGCTCCCAACAGTTGGCGCAGCATCATCGGGTTTATCTCAATGTGTAGCCGGATTCAGGTAACGACAACTCTTCTTCTCTTTCATGCCTGTTATTATCTGATGCCTGGGAGGAAATCAGAGTGGCCTTACATTGGACCCAAAGGTCATTCAAGATGATAACAGATAAGCCATCGTCTATAAAGGAGTGGAAGGTTAGGTTTTTTATTGCCAAGGGGAACATCGGCTCTGATTTTCCTTGGGGATGGGGAAACTTTGTTCGAGATGTGGAAGCACATCTGATTCTATCTGAGCAGGAGAAGGAGGACTTGAGGGTCTTTCGCGACGGTAGGACGTTTTCGGCTAACGATTTACTGTCGGAAGAGGCTCTTTTCACCGCCGGGCTTAGCCCCCTTGAGCCGCATTGTAGGTTTTTTCTTTTTCCATTGATTTCGCTCGAACAAGTATGTCTTGGTCTGACCACTTGATCTCTGTTCCCGCAGCCAAGAAGTCTGAACTATCGGGCCGCATAAAGAAAGGGTTGAGCAAGCGCCCGAGGGAGAGTAGCAGAGGGGAGAAACGCAAGCCCAAGAAGACGGCTCGTTTTTTCGAGGAGCGCTCGCCAGAGGTTAGAGCAGTCGCGGTGGAGGCGCTGAAAGCAGAGGAGGATACAGAGAGGACTGCTGAGGTCCCCTGTCCTCTAGTGGTGGAAATAGTAGACAGCCCGGATGAAACTCCGTTGGCTTGTCTGGGAGCCCCTTCTTTTGAAGGTGAGCCAATGGCTGGCATGGCGGAGGTCGGTGCCTCTGAGGGCCCTCCTCCGAGCGAGAAGATGCCTCTGGCCTTGGCAGGAGGACAGGAGGGATTTAGGGGCAACTACGTTGGGCCGACTGTAGTGGAGGCTCAAAAGGAGCCTACGGCTGGAGAAGTTCCTCCTGGAGTGGTTGGGGAAATTGATGAATAGACCGAGGCATTGGTGGAGCCTGTGGGGGAGGATCAGGTGCCCATAATCGAGGGAAGGAGCTCGGACAAGGGGAGAGAGCAAGGTAAAGGTCTTGCAGCCGAAGCTTCTTCCACCAAAGTTTCGGGAAAATTGGTGCCTAGGCTGGCCGAGTTATCCGAGGAATCCCAGGTTAGAATTCTGCTGAGGGAGGCTGAGAGGTCAAAGGCTTCTCAGTCGGAGGTCGCTCGGACCAATCCTTTGGACGGGGACGATCAGCCCGGTAGCTCAGAATCGGCCGTCGAGGCGGCATTTGCTGCCCTAATGAGGTCAGCACTGTACCTGGGCGCAGGTCCCTCGGCGAATGAGTTCGCAGACCTAGACCTGGTTGACGCCACATTTGGCCAGCGGAATGTGGTGACGGAAGCCCATCTTCTCCCTGAGATCAACAATTCCACCCTCATGGGGCTAGCCAGGTCCTACATCTCCCGGGTGAGTTATTATTCCTGAGTAGTGACTGCTTTCTGGTTAGCTTGGTCGCGCTCTTCTCATTGTGCTTCATTCTGCAGAGTGCTTTGATCACCAGGGCACTGTGCTGGCGCTTGAACCTGGCGACAGGGGCCAGCGCCCAGGCCAGGAGAGTCAGTGCCGAGCTTCGATCGCGAGCGGAGGCGTCTGATACATTTGAACAAGCTCTGGGTATCGCCAACGAGAATTTGGCGAAGATGAGGGTGCTGCATCAGAACGCCCTAGATGACGCGTCCAAGCTGAGGCTCAAAGTTAAAGAGCTACGAGGGCTCCTGGCGAGGTACGATGATGCATGCCTGGAGTTATCGCATATCACATCTAAGCATGCTGGAGAAATGGAGACTGTTAAGAAATAGTTTAGTGAAAGCCTAGGCAGGCAGAGGAGAGAAGCCGTCGAGGAGAGAAATCGCCTGAACAAAATGCTTGGCGAGTTGGAGGAGAAGGTACGGCAACTCAACCATGGTATTGCTGACAGGGATGACAGGATCAAGTGGCACCAGGAAAAGCTAACCCAACTCGATAGCGAGCTCTCCCAAGCCTGGGGAGAAGCTGACAGTAGGCAGTCGAAGATCAGTGATCTCAAGGGCAGAATCGAGCGGGTTAAGACTGATAAATTGAGGGCTTTTGATGAGGTCAAGGAGTTGACCCAGAAGTTATCCTGGCAGGAGGAGGAGGTATGGTACTACCCCTTTTTGGCTTCCCTTGCTGGCTCATCGTGGCACTGGCTAACTCTGTTTTTGCATATGAAGAAGGCAGAGCTGGAGAACCGGAGCCAGATACGGACCCTGTAAGGGGAATTGGCATCCAGTCGAGGGAGGGGCTCAGAGCTCGAAAGGCGGGTCGCTGAGATCGAGGAGCAGATTGCCTTACTGCAGAGTCAAACTACTGAAACTGAGGGGCAGGTCGCCTCACTTTTAAATCAAGTTACTGAAGCTGAGATGTAGTCGCTCTACTCAGGGGTGAACAAGATGCAATCTGTGCCGACGCTTTCCAGCTTGGTGTGGAGGACGTTCGAAATAAGATATCCAAGGAGCATCCAGAATGGGACCTCTCTTTCTTGGATGTTGAAACTTCTAAGGCTTGTACCCCAGGAGCTGAAGAGGCTGAATACGATGATGTTTCGGACATCGACCTCAACGCTATTCTGGATGCTAGTGAGGCCACGGCCCCTGAAGGATGCTTCAAATCCGTCGCCGAGGAAACGACAACCTTTGAAGTGGGCGAAACGAGCCAGGCTTCCCTGAGTGTTGTTGAGGGCACTGCCGGAACTGATCCAGCTCCTGACCCTTGAGAGTTATTTGTGTACTTTTGCTTTTTTAGATATGTAATTTGGTCTGAAGTTTCCAATGAATGGGCCCTCGGCCCCCATTTGCTTGTCTTTTTAGCCAATCTTTTTATTGCAGACTTCCTTTCGACTGCGAACAAGTTATGACTTGTTCGCGTTCTTCGGCCGACTTAGTTCGGGTTTAAATAAATGTCTTGGTCGAGGCCGAGGTATAGGGATAGCTCTGATGAAGCCGAATGACGTGATAGCTCAGCTTAGGCTGAGAGATAAGATAGTTCTGATGAAACCGAGTGACGTGATAGCTCGGCTGTTGGTCTAGATAGCAACCCAAGAGGGGGGGTGAATTGGGTTTTTCAAAAATTAAACTCCTTTTAAAAAATAATCCCCCAGCGGAAGTAAAAACTTAGATGTATATGAATTAAAACAGAGTGTGCAAAGATAGAGAGTAAGAGACAAGGAAACAATCACTGCAAACAAGAAGTTTTATAGTGGTTCGGTGTACCTACACCTACATCCACTCCCAAGTACCTCTTGGGTCCACACTATAATCAATCTGATTACAGCAGAGTTGTTTTACAAGCTCACAACTCAAACTTGTTGTTTTCACAGGTGCACAATGAACCCAGCTGGTTTTCAAGGCTCACCAGCACACAACTTATAACACAAGCAAACTGCTTGCTCAAGGCTAACAGCCTCAACGGAATCAATCCTCTGATTGAACCAGCAAACATAACATTTTTACAAATTCAAAAGCTCCTCCAATGAGCAAATATACAATAATAGAACAATAATAAAGAGATAGGAATCAAAGCCTGATTTACAGATCTTGGTGGCTTGCTTCTTCTCTTCTCTTGAGTGAATCTTCCTTTAGAATGCTCTTGAAGCTCGAAGATTAGAAAGCTAGGGCTTGCTTCTTCTTTTGGATTTCTTCAAAATAGAACAAGGAATGCTAGAAATCTCTCTTTTCTTTTGGGAGATCAGTATAATCTTTCCTTTCGAATCTTCCCTCTTTTCTCTTTTGATTTTCTGATGGATTTCACTCTTGTATTTGTGATTTTTCTCTCTTGTTTTCTTGTTTTTCTCCTCCTTTTTTGGATACAATGAAACCTCTTCTTATAGATTCTTCTTAATCCATAAATAGCCTAAAACTATCCGTTAGAAACAAGTGTAAGAAGGATTAGAACCAAATATAGTAATAGCCGTTGGGATTAAAAAGATAAAGATAAAGTTTAGAGACGTTCTGACAGTTATGGAGTCATTTCTGACAAACTGGAGTCGGCTCTAACTTTTCTGGAGTCGGCTCTAAATCGAAAATCCCCAATCCGCTCGATCTGGAGTCGTCTCTGACTTTTCTGGGGTCGATACGAAAATCTTATGGAGTCGACTCTAACAGTCCAGGAGTCGACTCTAAGTCATGACTGGAAAAACCATCGTTATGTCTTTTCTGTTGGAGTCGGCTCTAACAGTCAGGTGTCGACTCTAAGTCTGTGCCGATTTCCAGAGTCGACTCTGCGATTCCATGTGTCGACTCTAATGTCTGCAATCTTACCTTGACATTAGATTCGAACTAGAACTTGATTTTTCTTATGATTTTGATTAATAAATCATATCATAAACTGAAAAACTAAACCAAAATCATTAGTAACTTCAAATGTTATACTCAATTAGTTTTGTTAATCATCAAAATCAATAATTGGGTCAACAATCTCTCCTTTTTGATGATGCAAAAACTTTGAGTATATGCATTAAAAATTCATTTGAAATAAGTGATATAGATATTGTTAAAGATTTAAAACTTCTTAACAGAGAATTTGATGTCAAGTTTCAAAATGAACTTTAAAAAACATACTTGAGTTCTATTATAAACAGCAATCAAGATGATTTGATATAGAAAATCATTTAACATAGAAAATCGTTAAGCTCCCCCTGCATTAAATAACTCCCCCTATGCAAGGTACATGTAAATAAACTGAAATATGATCAATTGATTAGAATTTATAGATTTCTCTCCCCCTTTTTGAGATATGCCAATTGATTAAAATATTGAAATCTTACAAATCTTATATTCTTTCATTCTCTCTTATATTCTTTCATGCTCTCTTCTTTATGCATATACAATTTTCTCTCCCCTTTTTTTGTTATCAGCAATAAGGTGAGTTTAAAAATAATAATGTAGGTTATCAGAGCGAGGTTGTTGGTTCATTCAATCATAGAGATAGTAAACTTCATTCATTGTAATTGCTCGTCATAGACAAATTTGCAATAAAAAGATAATTGTATTTCATTTCAAGATGCATTACATGTGTCTATCAAAATACATTCTCAGTAAAGTACTATATCAATCAGAAAATCCTGGATACAAGCTAACAAAGTATAGTAAACTAGAAACCTAAGATACAAACTATGAAAAGCTACTCTTAGGTTTCTAAAAGGTTAGGGTAGGATAGGCTTAGATAGGGTATCACTGTAGGAAATGGAAAGTCAATCAAACATGCTTGTATACGATTTTCTTCAGATGGCCTATCATTTCCATAATCTCATCCTTTTGTGATTTCTTAAAGCCTTCAAGACAACTCTCAACTTGAGCAATAGCAAGGTCTAAATCTTTCTTCAATTGTCCAGTAGCATCTAGATAAGCTCTAGATCCATCAATCTCCTTCCAGCCTTTCAAAAATCTTTTGAAGCTCAGTGCCAAGGGACTCTGCAGAGCGGCTAATGGAAAATAAAATCAAGTCGAGTCTGGAATTGATCTCCTCCTTAAATTGTCTGATGTCATCTTTCAACTGACAATATCATTGCTCCTCTGACTGTCATACTCAGCTAGTAACGCTCTGAGCTGATCAATCTGCTCATCAGAAAATCTCCCAGATACAAAAGCTGTCTGAGGTGGAGGTGAAGAATATGTACTCGGTCCAGCCTCAGAAGGTCAGCAGTAGATGGTCCCGCAACAGATGGGTCAGGGACTGATGGTCTCGCAATTGATGGTCCAGGGATGTCCTCTACTCTGGCTTCCTCAACTCTAGCCTCTCGTCCTCCTTTCATCCAATTACCATTTACCTTTCTGAAGCCCATACGATGAATGGTAGAGACACTGTAGTAGTCTGTATGTCTTAATTTCCTCAGTGGCTCATTGTCCATGATTAACACACCTTGGCTTCTGAATACCAAAGTCAGAATCATACCATATGGCAATGTAGATCTTTTCTTGGTAGCTGCCTCTGCCATATAGCCTATCATCATCCCAGCTAAGTTTACTGGCTGCCGGTAATGATACAATCCATCAGCAAGATGTCTCGCTCTGAGACATACTCAAATCTGCCTATCTTTGGAAATAATATCCTTCCGCAGATGTTGTGAAGAAGTCTGAGTTCCAAATTCAGTTGATTTGCCAAAATTTCCTCAAACTCAGATACTCTCTCCCAACATCCTAGATAGGGCACCACCACATCATCATGCTGATACTCATTTATCCCAACAGTGGGCATCTCTAACAAATTTCCAAGTATCTCAGCAGTGATCACAACTCTTGTTCCTCTCACATGACTTACTAAACCTCCCTCTCCTCTACTCAAATCATTGTAGAATTCTCTTACGAGGGCCGGGTAGGTAGGAACATCCAAGGAACAAGCTTTCTCCCATCCCATTTCTTTCAATTGACGCCCAATAGAGAAACCCTCCAAAGCAAAGAAATCGAAATCAACCTTCCTTCTGGTTGTGATAGCCTTACCCGCTAATTGGTCGATGTGAGGAGAAGATGGAGGTGGTGGAGAAGCCTCTGAGTGGCAGAAGATGATGAAGATGCGCTTGCCTCCGAATCGTGCGATGCCTTGTGGGAACGGCCGAACCTCCAATGATAGCATGCCTTTTAGGAGCCATAGGATTTGATTGGAATGAGTAATCAAGGGATTTGAAGAGTTTAGAGGGGTTGGAATAGGTTTGGAACGGCTCTAGAGAGGATTGGAGACGATAGAATCCGTTAGGTGTCGACTCCGCCTATATTTTTTGACCTAGGTTCACTTAGAGTCGACTCCCGCAAAGCAAGGTGTCGGCTCCGAACCAGAAAATCTGTCAGCGCCCGAATTAGAGTCGGCTCTGCAGAAGCAGGTGTCGGCTCTAATTGCCCAGACAGAACATCAAATAGGAAGGTGTCAACTCCACAATAGTTTCAGTGAAAAATTAGAATTTCAAGGATCTGAAACTAATCAAATTAATCATCAAACTCTAGATAAGTGTTTCTCAATGAATCAAATTTCTAGATAAATTTCCTTATTGAACATAGAGGATTTTCAAGAAATTGATGAAGTCTAGATAGTTGTCCTTAAGAGTTTCAGAAAGTCATTCTAAAGGATCACAAACTCCTAATTCTCCTCTAAGATAACAAAATCTTTCTTCACTTAATGGTTTGGTAAAAATATCAGCTAATTGATCATTAGTATTCACATATTCAAGACAAACATCATTGTTGGAAACATGTTCTCTAATAAAGTGATGTCTAATTTCTATGTGTTTAGTTCTAGAGTGTTGGATTGGATTCTTAGTTAGATTGATTGCACTAGTATTATCACATCTAATAGGAATTTTATCAAGTGTGATACCATAATCTTCAAGTTGTCGCTTAATCCAAAGGATTTGAGCACAGCAACTTCCAGCTGCAACATACTCTGCCTCAGCAGTGGATAATGCAACCGAATTTTGCTTCTTGCTAAACCAAGAGATTAAGTTACTTCCTAAAAGTTGGCATGCACCACTTGTACTCTTCCTATCTAATTTACAACCAGCATAATCAGAATCAGAATAAGCAATCAATTTCAATGTTGAGTCTCTAGAATACCATAATCCTACATTTTTAGTTCCATTTAAGTATCTAAAGATTCTTTTAACAGCAAATAAATGTGATTCTTTAGGATTAGATTGATATCTTGCACATAGGCAAACAGAAAACATAATATCTGGCCTACTTGCAGTTAAGTAAAGAAGTGATCCGATCATACCTCGGTAATGCTTCTGATCTACTTTCTTACCTTCTTCATCCTTGTCCAGCTTGCATGAGGGACTCATTGGCGTACCAAGGGGTTTAGCAGATTCCATACCAAACTTCTTGAGTATTTCCTTTGTGTACTTTGTTTGGTTGATGAAAATCCTCACTTTCTCTTGTTTGATTTGAAGTCCAAGGAAGAAGTTGAGTTCTCCCATCATGCTCATCTCGAATTCTCCCTGCATTAACTTAGCAAATTCTTGACAAAGGAGATTGTTAGTAGCACCAAATACAATGTCATCAACATAAATTTGAATAATTAATAAATCCTTTTCTTTTCTTTTTAAAAATAAGGTTTATCAACATTTCCTCTAGAAAAATCATTTTCAATCAAAAATTTACTCAATCTATCATACCATGCTCTAGGTGCTTGCTTTAAACCATAAAGTGCTTTGTGTAGTTTGAAGACGTGGTTTGAAATTCATGATCTTCAAAACTAGGAGGTTGTTCAACATAAACTTCCTCATTTATAAAACCATTTAAAAATGCACTTTTAACATCCATTTGAAATAAGTTGAAATTCATATGGCATGCAAATGCAAGCAGTAGTCTAATGGCTTCTAATCTAGCAACAGGTGCAAAGGTTTCATCAAAATCTATACCTTCTTCCTGATTATATCCCTTTTACGACTAATCTAGCCTTATTTCTAATCACCAAGCCATTTTCATCCAATTTATTTCTAAAAACCCATTTAGATCCTATTATAGGGTGATCTCTAGGTCTATCTACTAGAGTCCAAACTTGGTTCCTAGTGAATTGGTTTAACTCTTCCTGCATTGCTAACATCCAATAACTATCTTTCTCAGCTTCCTCTATAGTTTTGGGTTCTATATGGGATACAAATGCAAGATGATTATTGATATTTCTCATTGATGATCTAGTCCTTATGCCTTGAGATGGATCACCTATGATTAGGTCCTTAGGATGACCATAAGCATATCTCCAATCTCTAGGTAGATCTTTATCATTATGAGCAGTATCAATACCATCATCCTTAGGTGAGTCATCATCCTTAGCTTCAGGTTCTTGATCTGAAGATACATTTAATTTTTCAATACCTCTTTCAAGCAAAGATGTATCTTCCTCATCATCAATTTTACCCGAACTTGATGCTAAAGACTCATCAAACACTATATGAATGGATTCTTCTACAACTAAGCTTCTTTTATTAAATACTCTATATGCCTTGCTAGATGTAGAATATCCTAGGAAAATGCCTTCATCAGACTTTGCATCAAACTTCCCAAGATTGTCCTTACCATTATTATGAATAAAGCATTTACAACCAAATGCATGAAAATAACCTAAATTTGGTTTCCTATTATGCCATAGTTCATAGGGAGTCTTCTTAAGGATAGGTCTAATCAGGGCTCTATTTAGGATGTAACATGCTGTGTTTATAGCTTCTACCCAAAAATATTTTGGAAGTTGGCTTTCACATAGCATGGTACGGGCCATGTCTTCTAAAGTCCTATTCTTTCTTTCTACAACTCCATTTTGTTGAGGTGTCCTAGGTGCTGAAAATTATGATGTATGCCTTTTTCAAAATAGAATTTTTCAAATAAGTGATTTTCAAATTCAGTTCCATGATCACTTCTAATAGACACTATGGTAGTGTTTTTCTCATTTGTGACTTTCTTAACAAATTTCAGGAATATTGAGAAAGTCTCATCTTTGTGAGCCAAAAACATTACCCAAGTGAATCTAGAGTAATCATCTACTATCACAAGACCATATTTCTTTCCTCCTAGACTTGTGGTTCTAGTAGGTCCAAAAAGGTCCATGTGTAGTAGCTCTAGTGGCCTAGTAGTTGAAACAACTGCTTAGATTTGAAAGAAGTTTTTGTTTGTTTTCCAAATTGACATGCATCACAGATTTATTATTTTCAAAATCTAAGCTAGGAATACCTTTAACTAGATCCATTTTCAATAGTTTAGAAATTAGATGTGTGCTTGCATGACCTAATCTACGGTGCCATAGCCAACCAATCTCATTCATCTTAGCATTATTAGCAACTAAGCAATGATTACTTGGAGATAAATTACTCAAATCAATTAAGTACACATTGCCATAACGTTTACCAACAAGAATAATGCTGTTATCAATGGGATTAGTAACAGTGCAAATAGAAGCTTCAAAGGAAACTTTGAAACCTTTATCACACAGTTGGCTAATACTTATTAAATTATACTTAAGTCCATCAACATATAAAACATTATCAATATGAGTAGATGGAGTAATTTGAATCTTACCAATACCCATGATATGGCCTTGACCATTATCACCAAAAGTAACTACTCCACCTCTTTTCGATTCAAGGGTGATGAATTGATCTTTGTCACCCGTCATGTGTCTTGAGCAACCACTATCAAGGTACCACTTTCTTTTCAGTCTGATGGCTGCAAGACACTCCTGCAAAATATTCATATCTTAACTTTAGGTACCCAAGCTTCTTGGGTCCTTCATGGTTAGATGCAATAAATATTATTCCTTTGGGAACCCAAATCATCTTTCTTTTATCATGTGCAGTTTTACACATATAAGATTTATGTCCTTTGTTTCACATTTAAAACAAGTAATATTTGATGATTTTTCAGCATGTACAAAAATATTTTTCAAGGATTTTTGCTTTTTAAGTGGATTATATCCTAATCCAGCTTTATCAAAAACAGCTTTTTGATTGTCCAAAATCATATTAAGTTTGATAGAGCTTAAAGTAAATTTATCAACTATAGGTTTAAGTCTATCAACTTCATTTTTCAAGCTTTCATTTTCTTTCATCAAAAGTTCTTTTTCTACAACATGCTTTTCATTTTCTAAAGATAGATTTTGCATTTGATTTTTCAGATCTTTGTTCTTTGAACTTAATTTTGCAAAATCATCCATTAATTCATAAAAAGTACTATGCAACTCATCGAAAGTAAAATCATCAAGAAAACTTGGACTTACCTCATCATTGTCCGCCATGAAGCATAGATTGGCCATTTCACTCTTTTCTTCCTCTTCGGAACTTGAGCTTTCCGAATCACTCCATGTGGCCATCATTGCCTTCTTTTTGAATCTCCGGGTGCCTTTCTTTAGTTGTGGGCATTCAGATTTAAAGTGTCCCGGCTTCTTGCATTCAAAACAGATAACTTCTTTTTCTTTGCCCTTGTCCTCATCTTTTCTAGCAAAGGGCTTTTTCTTTTCAAACTTCTTTTTCTTCATGAATCTTTTAAACTTTCTTGTGATGAGTGCCATGTCCTCATCATCACTTTCATCTTCAGATTCATGAGGCTCTTCCATATATTCAGAAATCTTAAGAGCCATAGTCCTCTTCTTCTTTGACTCATCATCATCAATATGTTGCTTAACTTGAAGCTCATGAGTCATTAAGGATCCCAATAATTCTTCAGGGGTAGGGTACTTAGATCCTTTGCCTCTTGTATTGCAGTCACTTTAGCTTCCCAAGTCCTAGGCAAGGAACGCAAAACCTTTCTCACAAGATCAGAATTATCATAAGATTTACCAAGACTTTTTAAACCATTAACTATATCAGTAAATCTTGTAAACATATCAGAAATAGATTCACATGCATCCATTTTAAACAATTCATATTTATGAACTAGCATGTTAATCTTGGATTCCTTGACTTGATTTGTTCCCTCATGGGTAACCTCAAGTCTATCCCAGATTTCCTTAGCAGAAATGCAAATAGATATACGATTGAATTCATTTGCATCTAATGAGCAGTACAAAACATTCATAGCCTTGGCATTAAGTTGTGCCAATTTTTTATCATGTTCATCCCATTCCGTTTTTGGTTTAGGAATCTCCATGCCATTAATTCTAGTAGTGGGTGTGTGTGGTCCATTGACTATAATGCTCCATAGATCATAGTCAAGTGCTTGAATAAAAATTTTCATTCTAGCCTTCCAATAACCATAGTTTAAACCATTAAACAAGGGTGGTCTATTTGTAGATTGGCCTTCGGAAAAAGATGAACCAGCTTGAGTTGCCATGTGGATCTTTGACTCTTGATCGTTAGATCAAATCAAATGAGCACTAGCTCTGATACCAATTGTTGGTCCAGATAGCAACCCAAGAGGGGGGGTGAATTGGGTTTTTTAAAAATTAAACTCCTTTAAAAATAATCCCCCAGCGGAAGTGAAAACTTAGATATATGAATTAAAACAGAGTGCAAAGATAGAGAGTAAGAGACAAGGAAACAATCACTACAAACACAAGAAGTTTTATAGTGGTTCGGTGTACCTACACCTACGTCCACTCCCAAGTACCTCTTGGGTCCACACTATAATCAATCTGATTACAGCAGAGTTATTTTGCAAGCTCACAACTCAAACTTATTGTTTTCCGGGTGCACAACGAACCCAGCTGGTTTTCAAGGCTCACCAGCACACAACCTTACAACACAAGCAAACTGCTTGCACAAGGCTAACAGCCTCAACGGAATCAATCCTCTGATTGACCCAGCAAACAATAACGTTTTTACAAATTTAAAAGCTCCTCCAATGAGCAAATATACAATAATAGAACAATAATAAAGAGATAGGAATCAAAGCCTGATTTGCAGATCTTGGTGGCTTGCTTCTTCTCTTCTCTTGAGTGGATCTTCCTTTAGAATGCTCTTGAAGCTCCGAAGATTAGAAAGCTAGGGCTTGCTTCTTCTTTTGGGATTTCTTCAAAATAGAACAAGGAATGCTAGAAATCTCTCTCTTTTCTTTTGGGAGATCAGTATAATCTTTCCTTTCGAATCTTTCCTCTTTTCTCTTTTAATTTTCTGATGGATTTCACTCTTGTTTTCTGATTTTTCTATCTTGTTTTCTTTTTTCCTCTTTTTCGGATACAATAAACCTCTTCTTATAGATCTTCTTAATCCATAAATAGCCAAAACTATCCGTTAGAAAACAAGTGTAAGAAGGATTAGAACCAAAATAGTAATAGCCGTTGGGATTAAAAAGATAAAGATAAAGTTTAGAGACGTTCTGACAGTTCTGGAGTCATTTCTGACAAACTGGAGTCGGCTCTAACTTTTCTGGAGTCGGCTCTAAATCGAAAATCCCAATCCGCTTGATCTGGAGTCGTCTCTGACTTTTCTGGGGTCGACACAAAATCTTCTGGAGTCGACTCTAACAGTCCAGGAGTCGACTCTAAGTCGTGATGAAAAACCATCGTTCTGTCTTTTCTGTTGGAGTCGGCTCTAACAGTCAGGTGTCGACTCTAAGTCTGTGCCGATTTTTGGAGTCGACTCTGCGATTCCATGTGTCG